>JAJONR010000437.1:0-201181 GCA_029582245.1 Solanum etuberosum | reverse complement strand
CGCCAATCCAATCCATTGGAGAACGATATCTTCTACCATATAATGCTTTTAATGGAGCTATCTAGATGCTACAATAATAACTTGTATGTAAGCTAACTCAATTAAGATTTTTATGTGTTTATTCAAAAGCAAATCGGATGTTTATCACTTTTTATATTTTTCGTTTAAAAAAATCTTAATTCTAAATCTATCACCATGTAGACTACATAATGACCTATTAAACCTTAGAGAGATTCATCTGAATTAGGACCCATAAAATTGGGGTTGAGTTTGCCCTTCTTCAAGAACCTCACAACACCTTTTATAGGTGAAAGATATTCAATAAAACTCAGCTCACCAACCATGGACTTTACATTACGAACCTTCTGATCCACATAATTCTTTTTTCTACTTTGAGATGTGAGGAAACTCTCCTAAATCAATTTAACTTTACTTAAGGAATATCTCAATAAATCTATACCCCACTATCTAATCTCAAACACGCCAATCCAATCCATTGGAGAACGATATCTTCTACCATATAATGCTTTTAATGGAGCTATCTAGATGCTACAATAATAACTTGTATGTAAGCTAACTCAATTAAGATTTTTATGTGTTTATTCAAAAGCAAATCGGATGTTTATCACTTTTTATATTTTTCGTTTAAAAAAATCTTAATTCTAAATCTATCACCATGTAGACTACATAATGACCTATTAAACCTTAGAGAGATTCATCTGAATTAGGACCCATAAAATTGGGGTTGAGTTTGCCCTTCTTCAAGAACCTCACAACACCTTTTATAGGTGAAAGATATTCAATAAAACTCAGCTCACCAACCATGGACTTTACATTACGAACCTTCTGATCCACATAATTCTTTTTTCTACTTTGAGATGTGAGGAAACTCTCCTAAATCAATTTAACTTTACTTAAGGAATATCTCAATAAATCTATACCCCACTATCTAATCTCAAACACGCCAATCCAATCCATTGGAGAACGATATCTTCTACCATATAATGCTTTTAATGGAGCTATCTAGATGCTACAATAATAACTTGTATGTAAGCTAACTTTGTTAAGATTTTTATGTGTTTATTCAAAAGAAAATTGGATGTTTATCACTTTTTATATTTTTCATTTAAAAAATCTTAATTCCTCATTTAATAAAATATTTTTATTTATATTAACAATAATTAAGACATTAATAGTAAAGCTTGCATAAATGATTAGATTTTTATGTACATAATTTTGTTCAACATATTATTTAACTTCTTCGAAATTTGAAACGCATTTCATTTGGCGGAAAAGGATCATCAACTTTCTACCTTTGTTATAGTCATTTTTTTCCAAAAGCATGAAATTCATCAACTCAAATACGTCATCAATATCAAATAGAGGGGACATGGCAAATTATTAAAAATAAGCAGAACTAAAAGCGTTCTTGCTGTTAAAATTTTTCTCTTTTTTCGCTATATAAAACACATATGATGAGTTCAGTGAATCAGTTCATCTCAATTTGATTTTGGCTTCATTAATTTGATATTGACTTTTGGAAGAGAAAAAATAAGGCGTTTCACTAGGTAAAACACTATCTATGTTTAAATATATTAAAGCATGAAGAAATGGGTAGGTGATCATTCACCTCTCCAAAGGACCCGCTGAAACATGGCTAAGATTGAGCAATGAATTCTGAGGCAGAAGAGGATAGTGGTTAGGCAGATCATATGACCAATTTGGAAGAGAGGTTCGATTGAAAGGCTGGTTGATGGAGTGGATCTTACGATTCTGAATTAAATTAGAAGGGCAATATTGATTGAGAGTTGATATTATTTACCGCTTTCTACTCGTTTCAAGCAACTTTCTACTTAATTGAGTTAATGTTTTACTATTTTCTATCTGTTTCCGGCAGTTACATAGTTACTTGAAGCTGTTTTCCCACTATGTTGATGTATTTGTTCATTTTCGACAGTTATGTAGTTACTTGAAGTCGCTTTCACTACCACATTTACAACCATATTGATGTATTTTGTTCGTTTCCGATAGTTTGACGTCGCTTTCACTACCAAATATTATAGATATGTTGATGTATTTTGTTAAGCTTGTCTAACAGAAATTTAAATACAATGTTAGTATTTTTCTGTGTCATTTATTTTTGAAATTTTCTCATTACATTTGATGAATACAGATCTTGTCATTTGCGTTTATTTAATTTTTTTTATATATATTTTATTCTCATAAATTCTAAAACATATTTGTAATGAATTATAATTTAATAATTAATTTTTCTTTTTCAATTGACAGTATAACATTTCTTGTAATATTTTGTAAGAAAAGAATAAACATATATAAACTATTATACGTTACATAACAACACAAATGCTTACGTCTCTTTTATTGATTATAGTTTTGAATTTTTTTTCAATAGTATCAATTGTTACATAAAGTTTTAAATTATTCTAAAAGTATTTAAAAATAAAATTAAGACTTCACTTCATTGAATATGCCAATTAGAGTATATTTTTTTACTTATATAATATTATGTAATACTTTTAATTACCAAACCAATATTATAGTGATTATTGAAGGCATTCAAAGTTAAGACAATATTTTTTAAAATTTAATTATTCGATAATCTAATTAATTTGAACTTGAAATGTTTAATAAACATCTCAAAGAATTTAAGACAATCTTACAAAATCAATATTAAACTATAGCTCATTCAAATTGAAGTGTATTAGATAAATTAAGAAATAAAAAGTAACTGCAAATTTAATTGTCTACCATTTTAAATTATAATTACATCAATAATAAAATCTCAATAATATGTGCATATAATTAGTAAGATGTTGGAATAATAATTCAAAATTGAAATAGGAATTCTAAGTTGTTTAGGATTTGTTATTTCTGGTATTTGTTTAATTATGTCTAGTTAGAATTTGTCTATCCTAATTTATATAGGAATAAGTTTTCTAGTCCTACTTTAATTTACTTTTTATTATTATAAATATAGATGTTATAAGTTACTTTCAGTATACAGAAAAATTCAGAACTATACAGAAAAGAAAGATCTATAGAGAAATAGAGATAACTTGAATTAAGACTGAAAGAATTTTTAAGTTTATAAATTAAATATTTTCCTTCGTAAGAGATTAGCAACAAACAATTAAGAAAATTTTAATTAATAGTAACAATAAATACATATTTTTTTTATATTTTACTTAGGTATTTTGTTTCTTCGAAGTGTTAATATGGTGCTTCTCACAATTAATATATTATGCTAATAACTGTTTAGTATTATGCAGCAATCATATTAGGCCAGATACTTAGTTTTCTGCATTTTTCGAGTTTGTGAATAAAGAAGATCAGGGACAGAGCTACAGCCGAATATCCTTTGCAGGAAAATTAGACGGTGTATATAGATAAAATATTCTCTAATATTTGGATATATTAAAAAATAAACACTCTTAAACTTCTATTACACTTAATTCAATGAATTGATTAACCTAATAATTAAGATTTTATTTTATTTTTATATTTTTGATCCATATTAACTGAATTATTAGGTATAATATACTCTCAAAAAATTATTTTAAAGATAAAAATTAAAGATCATTTCCACTATTATTTTTTTGATTATTTCTAAACTATTCTTTTAGAAAATGTAAAATAGTTAAGAATCTTATCAAGAGAAAGGGTAAATATGAAAAGAAAAAAGAAAGGCTTCACAATTCTCTTGAACTTTGAAAAATTCAGTTATTTTGAATCATGAAAAAAGTCTCAACAATTCACTTATTATAAACTAGACGGAGTACATTCAACTAGTAGCTAAAATTGTTGTTGCTAACTTTTCTCCATTAGTTTTGATTTATATCATTGATAATTTTAAAATTTTAAGTTTCTCGTATGATTTATTTATTAAATGATATGTGATTTAATTTTAAAATTTGAGTGCACTAACTCATCAGTAAAAATATAAATAAATCTGTGCACCTGCTTAAAGAATTTATCCACTCTTTTAAAGTTTGAACACCCTTGACGGAATTCCTGACTCCGACCACCGAGGAGATGTGAGTTGTTAAGATGGCTGAATCCTGATGAGCCCTTTAGCAACTGATGACAGTCATGTTTAGATGATATTTTAAATCCTTTGGATTAACTGTTTTGGATGGAAGGAAAAAATGTTTTTGCAGCTCCTTAATGCCCACTTGTTCTGTTCTGCAGCATTACTTAAGTTTGTAGATATTCCACAAGTAAGCTACAAGTTTTATTTTGCTTTATATTAGTTTAAAGTTGCTTTCCTAATACAGTGTCCTAAAAGAGCAAATGTTTTGTTATTTACATTTTGAGACCATTGTTTCTGTTGGGAAAACGCAGACTAACACAAAATATATATGATCAAAATAATAGAAATAAATGGAAAAATAATGACACCAAGAATTTTACGTGAAAATCCTTCTAAATAAGGGAAAAATCACGGGCCAAGAGGAGCAATTAATATCAGTATAGCAAGGAATTTTTACACTTTGTAGTCACGAATACAACACTCAAAGTGATTGCTACTACATTCAAAAGGAATAACATTTTTTTGATTTTCACCTTACTAAAATATCGCTAACACTCTATTTTTCTTCACATACTATTTTTCTTATATATTCTATGGAATACCTCATTTTTGCTTTCAAATATTGTTTTTTCTCTATCTTGGTGTATTACAAATGAGCAAGAATGCTCTATTTATAGGAAGAGAGCATCATGCCTATGTCACTGATGACATAAACAAATGTAGCAAATTTCAAAATGTTGCAAATCTTACCAATTTATCAACCACCAAATCTATCGTTTTTTCAACTCTTACAAACAATTTCTTTTTAAACATTTGTTGTCACTATTCTTTTTTAATGAGTAGCAAAAGTTGACTAATAAAAAATCATGGGATGAACCCCACAGCTTATAAATTGACTGCAGGAGTGCACAATAGGTCAAACAATCCTTTTATGGAAAGAGAGACGAGTTTTCTAAAACTGAATCCATATATTTTACATATTTTTTTGACATATTCTTAGAGGTACTTTCAGATATTGACTCTACACTTTCTGCAGATAAGAACTAGCAAGTGAATTTTGTGATTAACCTTTGTTATTGTAAAGAAAAATCAGATGTAAGCATCTTCTAGAAACTTGAAGACGCTATTATATTAAGCTTACCAGGTTTGAATAAGAATTACAATAGGTTAATTACTCGGCAAATAGAATTATTCTGCTTAGATACTATCTAAATATGAAAAAAGAAAAAAGGTAGTAGAGGTATCAGATGGTTAAGTTGTAGTAAATTCAATTATGTTTACTTGACGATAACCACTTTGAGTATAACTCGTTTAGGTTAATTGACGCCCAAAACAATGTTATTTGCTTCATGAGCTTTTAGCAGTTTAATAACTGCTTGAATTACCTGGATCTGAATTTTGATTATGGATTTTCCTGTTCATTATGGTCATCATCCGTTCCGTCCCCTGATATTTTTATGTTCCATGATTGTGGCGGCATTGGTTTTCCATCATGGAGGTAAATTCATTCGTTAGGGGCTATCATATGAGTCAACTTCATTCTTTAGGGTACTCGGGTATCTATTTTTAGTTAATGGTTATGGTGTTTTTTTCATGGGACTGCATGCTTCTTGGCAAACTTGATTGCTATCCCTTCTTGATTCAAAATTGAGCTTAACTTGTGCTGTCTTGGAATATATAGTATAGCATACACAAGGGGAAGTTTTGCAGCAGTCAGAATTTAACATATGATTGCTATAGCCATTTGATAACACCCAAATACATCCAACTTAGCTGGTGTAACTTTTTGGTTTTACTTCTCTTATATGCCTGAATGGGGACCTGCTGATAATTTACTAGCACATCAATCGTATGAGTCCTTGCTTATAAATGTGTTAATACGAGGAAATACTTCATGACTAGAGATTGTGCACCTTATTTGACCTGTAAATTTGACGTACTTTGTTATAGTGAAGGCATCATTTTGGCTTCTTTGCAGTTTTTCAGAAAATCCAACGAGAAGATGGTTGAGTTCTTGCAAAGCTCAGTTGGAATCATTCACAGAAACCATGCTGAGAGTATCACCACATTTATCAGAAAAAACGTGGATGAAGAATTGAAGGAGAAGAACTCAGATTCCAATGTGAAGTCTGCACAAAAGAGACGACTTACTTTCTGTGTTGAGGGAAATATTAGTGTTGGAAAAATAACCTTTTAGCTAATGAGACACTTGAATTGCAAGCTCTTGTTGAAATAGTTTCCGAACCTATTTCCAAGTGGCAAGATATTGGGTCAGATCACTTTAGATGCATTCTATGCGGACCACAAAGATATGCTTAAACATTTCAGAACTATGTCTTTGTAACGAGAGTTATGCAGGAGAGAGAATCATATGGCGGTATCAGGCCCCTCAGGTTGATGGAGAAAAGTGCGTTCAGTGACAGGATGGTAAATTTCTCACCTTGTCCAAGCTTGTAAAGATGTTCATTGATTGCGTCTTCTTTCTTGATCTTTGATTGTCCTAAGACAATGCATGTTTATACCATTACGTTTCTGCGACGTTCCACATGTTTTACAGGTAGGCACTTGAAAACTACCTGGTTTATGTTCTATGCTTGAAAAGAATCCACTGAGAGTTGATTTGTGTACCATACACAACATACTATACCTAGCTGACCTTAACTAGCAAATAACAAAAGGGTATGTCCAATTTCTGACTAAATTTGTTGACTTCTTTACCTTTATCTATTGGATATGTGTAGCTTTCTAGGAGTCAAATTACAAACTGAATGAGTAGCATGAAATGAGATTTGTAGGAGTTTCTATATGTTGATCAAATGATCATAACTTAACAATGTCATTTTTTGTTGCGGAAATAGATAAAGAGATCAGCATACATAGAAGGTCAATGTTAGTGCTTGGAGTATAATGAACTAATACTTTTAGCCGAAATCCTCTGCAGTCTGGCTTTCCCTTTTAAGCCTAGGTAACACAATGAATCGTTTTAAGTGAAAACTATTACATACAGACTTTTAGTATTTTCTGTTCTTTGGAGCAGACTACGAAACTTTGAAATAAGATTAAATCCATGTGGATGCACTCCTATTGAATAACCGAGCAGCAGGTGGTGCTCCTTGCCTTCACAATTCAGCAGAAAAAAATTGTGTTGTAGAGTCTTTGACCATGTTGGTATTAAACAAATTGGAAGTATTAATAGAGTCAGTCCTTTATCATTTAAATACCGATTATCTTATCTGTTTTTGCTTATAGAGTTACTAGAATAGGGAAACGCGGCCTTCTCTCTTGGGCATTTGATTTAATTTGATTGATATAACATTATCATAAAACTAAGGTATATTGTGATGTTTATTGATTGCTGTTTGACTCTGTTATGTGTGTCTTATTTGCATTTCCAGACACTGTCTGCTGAAGATGTTTGTGACACAGAGATGTCTTCTTTGATAGCTGCGAAACTGAGGGGAGTTTCATAGCCTTGACATGTCTGGTTCAGAGAATGTCCTTTTATGGGACCATCTCAGGTATCAATTTAATTACCAGCCAGAGCATAGTTTGATCTTTTATTGAGAATCTGATCCAAACTAATTATGTAAGATTCCAGAAAGTGGGTAAATGAGGTGAAGGGTCTGTGCTCCCCTGAACATCTAAATCTTAGGTACTCTAAAAAAGGAAATCAATATATTGGAGAAGGAACTGCCAAGAGAGATTGCCTTTGTAACAATGACATGCAGTATGGTAATATAATGATTGACGATAAAACGAAGGACATTACTATCATTGTAAGTGTTGTATAATATCAATCAGAAGTTTATACAGCTTCTCTGTGAAGTCATATGCTTGCTCAAATGATGCACATACCAAAGAGTCATTGTGTGGTTGCTTTGTGCAGCAGAATTATCTTATTGATAAGTGTAGGTCATTAACCAAGTCATGAGGAAGTAAAGAAATTTGCAGAGAAATATACGCTTGCCAATCACTTGTTCTGGGGAATGTGGGGAGTAATCTCGATTTAAGTATCTTGTAAGAATGAGTGTTTTGGAAGCAATTATGTGTTTATTTTCTCCATGTAAAAGTTACTCATGAAAGCTTTGTTTTCGTAGGTTGTATGGATGCTGATTAGTGAAAGCTTTGTTTTCATTTCAAGACAGTGGAGTTCCTTCTTTGTGATTTTGACTTCATATTCAAACTAGCACCATGCATGTTTTTCGGGAGAGTTGGCAAAATAGTCACTTTCAAGACTTATTTGGACATTTAATCACAAGTGTTGAAAGATAGTAGTATAGACACTAATAATAACATCATCAATTTGACTTCTAAAACATACAAAATCAACTCTCAAATCTTTCATAAATACACTTTTGGTTCCCCTTCTTCCAACAAATATGGAATATCTTTATTTTCATTTATTAAAAATATAATTTCAAAAGAAGAAACTCTTCAACAAAAAACCCAAAGAGCTTCATTTTTTGCTATCGATTTTGCCGATTTCGGCGAATTTTCCGGTGATATTATCATTTTCATATGTGAAATCATCATCATCCTACTCATTGCTTTCATTTTTACCCCATTTTCTTTTAAATACCTACAAAATATTATTTTTCCTTCCATTTTAGAAGCTCGGGAAGTCTTTCAAAATCTCTTGATAACTCATTACTCATTACTAAATACATTTCAGTAGTTTAGAAGCATTATAAATACATTTCTCCATTGCGGGAGCTCGATTTTGAACCCGATCTTGTTCAGTATCAAGTTCACATGTTTTGAATCAATAAAAGATGAAACTAGGGTTTTGTGATCCCCATGAATTCATAACTTAGTAAGACCAGATATTAGTAATCATTTCTAGTGTGTAGCATGCATGATCGGTAAGTTAAGTTCACCTAAGTGATTCATCCCCTAAAAAAGTGAATATCACCACACAACTTGGTCCATCGACGGGTGTATGTATTACCGATCCTTACCTTTAATAAAAAATTAGTTATTCTTGGATAAGATCAAGCTATTAGACAAGGGTTGATAGCCTCAAATCTCTATTTTATAATCCATTTTCCCATTTGCTACCTCCTTGGTCGGGAAAGTAAGAACAAGTGAAGTTCTAACGTATGCATCTGTTAAAAAGCAATCAAAGCGAAGGGAAAAATAATACATGCATGCACACTTTTTAAGGATTACTACATATTTAGTCTACTTCATTAATTCTTGATGGTTCTTACAACCTTAGTTGTTGATTTGGCTACTCATGCTTGTATAATAACAACCAATAATAAATAAATTATGCATAATCATACACTTACAAGGTGAATAGTAGAAATTCAGAATCTTAAAATGAAATTCAAAGTCAAAAATCCAAAACAAAGTGTAATCGTGCTCCAAAATTCAAGAATAAAAGAAAAGTAGTTGTTTACTTCTGTTTCCTGAACTAAAACGAACAATAATACTGTAAAACAAAATCTAGGAAAAATATTTATAGATATCAAAAATTTGTCCAAAACAAACTAGAAACTAGGCTCGGCAACTTTTACAAATTCATCTACGAGTCATAGTCTCTTCTACGACTCGTGGAACCCTTCTCATAGATAGCAGACGAGGCATAGTATCAGGGGCGGAGCTACAGCCACCCAAGGGTGGGGGTGGTCAGCTGAACACCCTTCGCCGGAAAATTGCATCATATACAAAGGCCAGATTCTGAGTTTAAGGGATAAATAATTAATGTTGAACATCTTTAACGTAAAATCTTCCTTTGGTGCAGTGGTTAAGCTTGTTCATTTCCATACGGAGTTCGCGGGTTCGAACCCACGGAGTGCACAACTTTTTTTGGATTTTATTTGGAGAGCAGAACACAACCTTAAAACACCTTTATTCTTGCATCATACATTTATTAACTTTAATTTACCTGAAATTATTAAATGTTCCTCAAGTTACTTAATCATTAATATTACAATTTTAATAATATAGAGTAACATATATGAATACATTATTTTAATTTTGAAATTTATATATTTAGATATCATGTATTTCTAATTTTATCTAGGATATAATGCACTTTCGAAGGGTGAAAACAAAAAAATCCAACATTTTACATTAAAAAATTGTGTTTATATATGTTAACAACTTTAAACCCAAAGCTAAAATCGATACATGCGTTTTATCTTCTTCTTTTTTTAAGAAAAAAAAAATCCTCTGATAGTGTGATTTATGTTTCGTAAAGCTAGGCACATTTGTTTAATCAATATTTCACTTTATATATAATAATCATATATTTTTATCATATAAAATCAATGCATCAAAAAGAAAAAACATAATTGTTTGTTTTTGATATTGACAAATGTTGGGATCGTTCATTGTAGAATTGTTAGGTTAAACAAATAACATTCAACTCACTTATTAGAAAGAAAATAATTTTTTGAACACCCTTGATAAAATTTATGGCTCCGCCACTGCATAGTCTAGGTACTTTTTCCACAGACCGAACTACGGTTCGTGGAAGCTTCTACGACTCGTCCTTCCCCTTCGTACCAAGTAGGTTCTTCAATGCACTTTCGGTACCTTGACTACGATTAGCTTTTATGGCTCGTAGATATTTTCATGACTCGTACACATTAGGGTCCTTTTTCCACTTTTCAGTACTTTTTCTACTATCCAAATTTACGACCCGTACTGCACACTCGTAAATTTCATACTTTTTTCACCAACATCTGAACTTCCATCTACGAAGGCATCTTCGACTCGTGGTTCAAATCACGGCTGATAGACTGCTCTCGTAAATCCCAAAAAATGCTTAGATAGTTCCTACTTTTTACACGTAGTTCCCCAATCCTCTTTTCCTACAAAAACAACTACAAAACACACCAAATCTATTAAAACGCACTAGAGAACTTAAATAAATTCTAAGTTTTAAGTATCAGAATGCATTATTCATGACAATATTCTCCTTGATGGGAAACTGTTCTATCACTTAAGAATTTACCTGAATTCCTCTCTATAGTAAATCTTTTGGTAGTTGGATTTCATCTCTTCCAGTCCCACCCATTCTACCTTTCTCTAGCCCTTTTGTAGGGGAAACATTTGCCCCACATGTCTTGTCTCCTTGGTCCAGCTCTTTCTCTTTTTTGTAAAGACTTAATTCTGGATGAAAACCAATACACTCTGCTTCATTGTGACCTTGTGGCTTACAATGCATTTAATACTTTGGTAATACATTGTCTAAATTTCTTCCTCCATTCAGATAACCCTTGGAACACCATCTTTGATGGATAATTCATTATTGGGAACGAATACAATTTAATCCACTTTATTTTGAATATGAGTGTCACTCCCCGAGGCTACCCCTTGACGTAACACGGGACCAAGGATCACAAGTGACCCCAAACTAACCCTGTGTCTGGCATATCATAAGCATACTAAAAGATAACTGAATAAAGACATACTATGCGAAAGCTTTAAATAATAATTAACTAAAAGATGGGGAATACCCAATACTGATCTGAATATAAATAATGTACTATGAGTTTAGTGATATTGAGCAATCACTCAAAAACTAAAACTGAGTCTAATACTATGTCTGAAAAAGCCTCTACTGACTAAAGTTACTGGGACATACCCCCAGCTAACCCTAGCAAAATTGAAATGAAAGACTGAATACGAAAAACATGTCTATTGTCCTCGAAGTATGAGGACTCACCACTGAAGCTGCTGAAACGGATCGGAAACCGGTATATGCGTGATCTGGATGCTGAGTACCTGAACCTACATCATCATGAAAGGATGTAGCGCAGAGTATGCGTCAGTACTTGGAATGTACTGAGCATGCATGATATAGAATATAGCTGAACAAAATACATAAACTGAACAAAGCATACTGAGCAATGATATAATCTGAACTGAATGTAAATGCTGAAATATACTGAACACTGAGCTAAATGCAATGACCAAGTACTAATCATGAACATGACATACTGAGACTGAATGCTGAAGTGTGACTGAAAAATCTGGTTAATGCACTAAAGTCTGACTGTGGGAGCTACCATTAACCGACATAAAACCACGTGAGCTGAACGTGGAGTCCGATGTATACGCCCCATTGAGAGGACCCAATATACCTTGCCAGGGGTATAAAGGCAGGACTGGTGTGATCACTAAATTTGATGGCCACAGAGGGGACTTATAAACCTACGGGGGCACGTAGTTCTGGGACTGTGAGGGTATGCTGAACCCTAGTCCAACTCGGTGCTAAGTCTATTCCCAACTGGAAATGTGTATAAACAACATAAATGAAACACTGGATAGCTCAATGTTCTGACATGCAAATCTGAGAATGCAACATTTAAACACTGACAATGAAACATTCGAAACTAGAGCATGTATAATTGTTTAACTGACCTAGCAAGTGTAATTCATGAACTAAGAGAATCTACACAACTAAGGTTCTGAGTTTCATGCAAGGAACTAAACAACGAATTCACGAAAACATGATAATCTTATTAGGAACACTAAAATAGCTAATTCACAACAATTCTCCAAATCTTTAGAAACCCTAGTTTTAAACATGATATCAAGAATCAAGAATCTGACTGAATTCTAGGGACCTAGTGGAAGAAAGGAATCCATTAGTGAAATCCCACATACCTGGTGACGAAATTCATGGAGAAATCTCTCGATTTTGGGGCTGAAACTGAAGAAACTCGTTGCGTGTTCTTGAGAAAGCTATCACCTCTTTTCTCCTTTTTCCGTTCTAAGCTTGGTAAATTTTGGTGTTTAAAAGATCTGGGTATGTTCTGACTAAATCACTAGGCTTAAACTGAGTAAAACGACGTAGTTTAGAGGTCTAACGCATAGGGGAAAAGACCAAAATGACCCCACTTAAAAACCTGACGGAGGCGGACGGCGGACGTAATGACGGACCGTCACTAGGACCACGGTCCGTCGTGTGGGTGGTGGTCTGCTGGTCAGTGGCTACTGATTCTGGGAGGAGGCCAACCACGGGCCCTACCACGGCCCGTGTGAAGGACCATGGACCGTGAAGGTCACCGTGGTTCTTCACTTGGGCTGTGGCCTGTGGGCTCAAGTTCACGGACCCTCCCACAGCCAATCATCAAGACCACGGCCCGTGGAGGGCTCCGTGATCTGATGCCTGAGCTTGGGAGGTTCTGTCTCGCCTCCACGAGCCTCCCCACGGCTCGTATGGTGGTCCACAGCCCGTGAAGGGCTCTGTGGCCCACCACTTCTGGGCTGGGTGTGAACCACGAACAGGTCGATGGACCGTGGTTCCTTTCATGATCCGTGAACCCTGCCGTGGTTCACCAAATTTCTGTTGTTTTCTGCTGCAAGGTTTCAGGTCTGATTTCTGAGGTGTTACAGTGAGCATTGATGATATTTGGTTTAACTAAATCTCCATATATTTCATCATACCATTCTCATTGTGAATTGCACCAACTCTTTGGACGGTAGCATACTCATTACACAAACTTTTAGGATCGATAGGCAAATTAAGGGGCTTTGATGTAGACTTTTGATGATATAAGAGAGGAATTTTTTTTGGAGATGTTAAAGAAAAAACCTAGCCAGTCTGTGACAACTGAACGATGGCCGACATGGCCATGCAAAAGGTTTAGGGTTTCCAAATTAGAGAGTAAAGGGGAAGGGGGCGATATGCACTTGGCCTACTTGGAGATCCAGAACTCTTCTAAAACTTTATGTTGATAGTTCCATTCATGTGGGGTGGGGTGGGGTGGGTTGGGGGATTGCTAGGTTTTTAAGAGGTCTAAATGAAAAATAAATAGGTGTTTTCTCGAAAAGGCACTAGCAGAAATGATGCAATTTGGACAGACCTTGTCATATTATATAGGTTGTAACTTTTTCGAAAAGGTACAGTAGCACATGTTCACACTATTCATTCTTGTCTATAAATACTTGTCCTTTAACTTTTTCACTACGCAAATTCTGAAATTCTCTTCTTCTTTGTGCAATATTTTGTGCAATTATAAAGTAAGTTCTAAGTGCAATTTGACTGTTCTTTGAGTTCATCATACACTGAGGTTTGAAGTATTGATATACAAGTATGATTTATCCGTTTTATCTTGAGAGAAAATAATCATATACCTCAAGTACTAGGGGCGGATTAAGTTTGTAAGGACATACTGTGAATTCGGTGGACTAGGATATAATTTTGTTTCCTCTCCATTTCTGGTTATTTTGTTTAAAATTTTCTAAATTTACTTTGTTTAAAGTTTGAGTATTTTATTTTCAAATACAAGAAAAACAACATACATTAATAATTTCTTTTATTTATTTACTAATGATTATTGAAAAGTGTTTGAATATAAGATAAATAGCTTCAGACTTGTCTTTTCCAAAAAGTGAATCTCAGATTTCGAAACTAAACATGTCATTTTGAAAAAGTGAATTCAAACATGGCCTATGAACTCCTCATGTACGAAAAGTGAAGTACAAGAGTTATTTTGGGGGGCTAGAGAAAATGAATTTGTTGGCTAAGAGGGTGCAATTGGGTGTAAGAAACTGTACATTTTGTCATTAGATCAAGTACAAATCAACAAGTGATGTGGTAAAATAAGTTTGTGTCATTTAGATTTGAAAAGAAAAGTGGAGCTAGACATAATAGGATTGAATTATTTATTGATTTTACAGAATGAGTCAGATATAGGTAGTGATGAAGAATGATAGTATCTAAAAGGTCTGAATTATACTTTAAAAAAAAAAAAAAAAAGTTCAAATACACATTTGGTAATAGAATGGAGTAGTGAGAAATCCTTGAGTTATCATGATGTTGGACTAGTTGGGCTCCTAGATTTGTTATCTTCAGATGATGGCCTGTTTCCAGAGTCAATTTGTTGGATATCTTCGATCATCTGGACAACTTGACTCATGTCAGGCCTTGTTTCAGGCACGTTTGCCACACAAGTCATTGCAATCTGCAGCATCTGCACCATCTCGTCTTCGATATTTTGAAACTTGATGAGCTCAGCATCAAACACCTCAGCAGTCCATTCCTCCCTCACAACAGACTGCACCCATCTTGGTAAGTCCACCACATCATCATGGCCAGGTGGCTGCACTGGTGCTTTCCCAGTAAGGAGCTCAAGAAGCAGAACACCAAAGCTGTAAACATCGGATTTCTGAGTACATTTCTTGGTCTCGATCACCTCGGGTGCTCTATATCCTGCACTCCTTGATGGGATAGTAGGAAAACCCATTAGAGGTGTAAGACCAACATCTGAGATGCATCCACTATTATCGTGGGTGAGAAGCACATTGGATGACTTGATATTGCCATGAATTAATTTGCCACCAGAAACAGCATGGATATGGGCAATACCACTTGCAGCTCCATGGGCAATCCTCAATCTAGATTCCCAATCCAGTGTTCTTCCCAAGTCCTTGTTGCCTATAATCAATAAACAAGGAGCAATGAAAGAAAAGAACTTTCTTGTATAAACAGTTTGATTGAAAATTAGGAATAGCACCGAACAACTAATCTGACATTCAACAACTTGCAAGTTGCATCTTGCTTCAAAATAATATAGAGAGCTATGAGTGCATGAAACCAATATCACATGTTCTAAATCTTTATATTATAAAGTCTTCAAGACAAATTTGCATGCCTATTTCAGGAGTGTTTATTTATAATGCTTGTCTAGGGGCTTTTCTGAAGAATAAAGGTACTTCATTTCACATTCGGAATCTATGATCTTGTGCAACTTTTACAGCTGATTTTCTTGCCAGTCTTACTAACTAAGGATATTCCCAAGTACCTGGATGGGTATGACAGCTAAAAGAATGGGAGGACAAAAGAAGGAAGAAATGTTACCATGCATTCGAGTGGATAAACTGCCTGTCGGTACATGATCATAGACCAGAAGTTTTTCATCTTTGGAAAAGTAATAAGCACGAAGAGCAACAACATTTTGATGCTGATCCACAGTGCCAATTATCTCCATCTGTTGGTCAAACTCTCGTTTCCCAACAACAACTTCCTTCAGCCGTTTCACAACAACAGTCGTTCCCTCCTCCAAGATGGCCTTGTAGGTTGTTCCATAGCCCCCTTTACCCAAAACCTCAGCTGAGGCTCTCAACAAATCTTCAAGGTCAAAATTGAAAGAACAACCCTCAAAGAAAACCAATTTGTTCTTTTCAGCTGCTTGTACTCCACTACTGAAGTCCTCTGTTTGCTTCGGACTTCCTCCTCCATTAAAGTCTTTTCTTTGCTGTACACCTCTCTTAGTATAATATCGCTTCATACAACACAAGAAAATCAACACAGCTAGACATAGGATCCCTCCAACACCTCCTGCAACAATACCAATGATAAACCGTGTACTCAAGCTTTTCTTGCCTTTATGCTTTTCAGGAATTGTTGGTGAGGCTGGCAGGACGCTCGGAGAACGAGATGGTGGTGTTAGACTCAAAGGAGCAGGTGGAATTGAAGTGAATGGAGAAGGTGAAGGGGCAAAAGAGGGGCATTGAGTCAAGGGTTGTCCACATAATAGAGAATTTCCTTGAAATGAAGAAGCAGAAAACTTTGCAAGGGATGGAGGAATTGAACCGTTGAATTGGTTATTACTCATATTCAATTGCGTAAGCCTTGGTAGGTTTACATTAGGAATTGATCCTGTGAGGGAGTTGTTTTGTAGGTTCAAACCAGTAAGATGTGTCAGATTTTGAATTGTTGTTGGAATTTCCCCTGAGAAGGAGTTGAAAGAGAGATCAATGAAGTTGAGCTGTAGAGATAGAGAAGAAGGTATTTCACCAGAAAATTTGTTTTGTTGTATAAATATGAAACGGAGGGACGGAAGAGAGGTGATGTCTGAAGGAAGATTTCCAGTGAGGCCATTGGAATGAAGGCTGAGGGTTGTTAGTGCATCCAGTCTTCCTATGGTATTGTCTGGAATAGGACCATAAAGTCCAATACCAGGAAGCCGAAGTGCAACTACACGAGTGCGATCTGAGCTGCAACTTACGCCATGCCATGTGCAAATGGAAGAGTTAGTGTTCCACTTGAAGTTTCGAAGATGAGGTACTGCAGAAGCAAAGTCAAGTAGTGCTTGTCTATCTGAGCTAAGGTCAGCAATAACATTTGGGAAGAGGAGCAAAAATAGGAAGAGAGAAAGAGGAAGCAGATCTACTATTGGGTGAAGCTTCATCATTTTAAATAATTAGTAATGAATATGATTTCCTATTTGCTCCTGGACTTGCCAAGTCAACTCAAGTTGCCATAAGATATCAACTTTGTGTGTCATCCATTTGCATCACCTAGTAACAATGACAAAGTTAGAAGACAAAAATGTGGCAGAGAAGTTAGATATATGCAAAATATCCCCCATCACAGTATGAAATGAAGAGACAATTCCCTGTGGTTTGTGTGTATTATTTTCTTTTCCTTTGGTATTTGAATGAGTTTCACACTTTGTGGCGTTCTCATATGTAGTAAACTAAGGGTGAGAAGTGAAGGAAACAGAACAATCAAGCAAAAAGAAGTTTAGCAGTTGGATTCATAATAAGAGTAAAAACCTTCTTTAGAGATAAACATCCCATTAGATGCACTATACCGAGCAGACAGGACATGTATGAAAAGATTTGATTTTTCTGCATTACCACCCTCTATTTCCTAATTTCAACATTCCATCATAGCATTAGACAAAGAATAGTTTAAATGTCTTAAGTTGAGAAATTGGTTGTCATATCCAAAATTTGAAAGTTCAGTTGTGTTAGGACATGAAAACAAAAGTCCTAAAACATGTTTGAAGTTGAAATAATGAGTAAATTTGATGAACAAAGACTTACTGGAGTTTGAACCACACACAATCTATGGCCAGAGGGGTGTTGGAGTATCAACACTAATGTAAACAAAGCTAGGAGAAAGTTGAAATAAAAGGGGAAAGAGTATGTATACCTTGAAAAATGGTGAATTCTAAAATGGGTGAGAGCCTAGTTTAATAACGGAAGAAAAAGGTCAAGTCTTGTGCCTTACAATTCTCCTCTAAACTTGCTACTCCAACGTCATTTTGTTTACTTTGCCAAAATTAGATTATTCTGTGAGCCAAGAAAGACCCAAATTTATCTTTTTCCTCCCTCTGCACTCTGCAGCAGCTGGTGGTACCGGTAGGAAAAAATAAAGCAGTAGGAAGGAAAAATCTTTTCTTTTCAAAAGAATAATCTTTCAGCTTCTTCGTGAAGCAAACGGTATCTCTGCTACCCACCCTAGCACAGATCTCGAGGTACCTCTCCAACTACTTCTTGCTTATCATTTTCAACCATTTACATATACTTGTGCTCATTAACTACAACATTCACCTTCTGCAACTACTCATTGGTTGTCATTCATAAGGCACAATTGGCAACCCCTCGGAAGTGGGAATTCCCACTATTAATTCTTAATACACACAAAAAACAAAAAGGAGCAAAAAGTTTGCCCATTAATGTTTGTTCATTTATGTATTAGTTTAAACACATAATATTCAATTAATAAGATGGATAGGGTGGCCTAAAGTTTCATTCATTAAAATTAAATAATCCCTCCATTTCAAAATAATTGAATTATTGGTTGCTTCACACCCTTTAAAAAAGAGGATTAAGACTCTATTTGGATGGACTTGAAAGTTGGTCAAACCTACTTTTAAGTATTGTTTAGTTTTTTAGAGTGTTTGACAAAGTGAAATATGACTTAAAACAAGTTAAAAAATAAAAGTATGACACTCCTACTTAATTTTTTTAATTTAAAAGTCATTTAAAGTTTTTTATTTTTTTATTTTATGACTTAAAAGCTATTTTTTTTAGCTTATCCAAACAGGCTCTAAGATATAAATTAGATATTACTTTTCATTTTTGTCCTTATTAATTATTGTCAAATTAATCTTTAGAATAATTCAAAGCAATTAAAGTTTCTTGAACTCATTACATAGGAAATCCAAATGAAGAGTAAAAATGAAAGAATATTCTAAAACTAATCTTGAAGATTGAACAATTAAGTTAATTTGAAATATGAAAAAAATATATCAACAATTCAATTGTTTTAACACCAAGGGAGTACCACGTTACAAGTGAAGCAGTCCAATTTCAAGGCAATGGTTTTTGTAGTAGTTGAATCATTTACTTACTATACTTGACATGATATTTTAGAAAAGTAAAATAGAAATTGACATTTTATTACTATAAATTAAAGATATATGAAATATATCATTAATTTTGTGAAAGGTTAAAAAAAAAAAAGTTTTCTTAAAAGCAAAATAAGAAGAAAAAATATAAGACATATTATTTCAGATATCAGAAATTTAGTGGGCCAAAGCAGGGAAGGGCCCACTGACAGCAAAGACAAGATTAAGGCGTTGACCATACAATAAGTAGTTAAGATTTTGGCAAAAAACAATAATACTAATGACGTAGTCTGTTTTTGTCCTTTGTTTCACACCCAAAATTCCTCAGCTAAAACCGAAACAAACAAAGCAGATCCGGCAGATAATAATAATAACAACAAAACCCTACTTTGAAAAACAAATAAATTAAAGTTAGTTTCTAAAGAATTTCAAGGGTTATGTTGACCTCAATAATGTACAAACTAATACTCGCCCTCTTTTATTTGTTATTTTTGATAAATCAAAAAAATAAATATTTTTTACTTATTATATCCTCAATTTATTTAGAGTTAATATTTTTTTTTAAAGGTAGAATCTCTTTAATGAGTAAATTGATTTTGAAACTCTATCAATTAATAGAAATAAAATGGTAAACTCACTATATCAATTATTATTTTCTTAATGAGTGTGAAAAGTCATTATTATTTTTTTAATAGGTGTGAAAAGTCAAAAATAAATAAGTAATTAGGAACAACACGAATATTGAATAATTTTGCCGACCTCTCTTAATTCATAATTAAGGTGGTCCCTTAGTCAATTCTGGAGTAGATTCATCTTCTTTGTTCTAACTAATCTTATACGCATGCTAGTATTAGTATAACTAATACATTAGATGAGATACTTCATACGCGTATTGGGGGAAATGGCAAACTCATTGTGTGGACTGTTGTTGGAGAGGTTTTAAATTAGACCATACATGTACTGAAATTTAAGTCTATATACCTACTCCAACTTTCTTGCTTTAATGCGTTGGTCCAAAGTGAGGGCCCTTTGACAGGCTAACCTACTTGTCACCACAACAATCTCAACTTCATTGGCCTCAACATATATAGATGCAGTGTTTTTATTAAAAGCCAATATTGAGACTCGCCTTGAGGTAGGGCATTGGCAAATCGCTTTGACTCATACGTATGGGGACTTAGTTGTGAAATTGAGGAAATTTAGTTTTTGGATTGACTTTGGTCAACATTCGGGATTCGGATGTTCAAATTGGATTTCTGAGAGTTCCATTACATTTCGGGGGATGATTAGGCCTAGGGGAGGTCTTCTTTGATTTTTGAGAGGTCCCGAGTTTGTTTTAGTCTTTTTAGGCGTTGAGTTAGTTTCTTGTGGTTTTCACGGATGCCAGGTCAAGGACACCTTAAATTCATGTTTTGACGAGTCCATTGAGTTCGAAATGTCGAGTATAATTGATTTACATATGTGGTTTGTGTGTACGGGGTTCCGAATGAAACCCAAGGATCCTTTCGATGATTTTGAGTTTGGCTGTTTTGTCGATTTCTGGTTCTGGTGCATGACCATTTTAGTCATCACGATCATGAGACTCCCACATGGCGATCGCGTAGGACTAATTTAAGGTGCATCACAATCACTTCGGCAGGCCCTCTTTTTCCCTTTCTTTATATTTTGTTCTATTTGAGAAACAAAGGCTGAGACTTGTAATTATTTCAATTTCGCACTTTATGTATTTAGTGGCTTGTATACTTGACAATCAGATTTTGGGGGTTTTAATAGAAAGAATAAGTTTTTCTGCTTTATCTTGTTCTTGCTTTATATTTCTACAGTTCATTCGTTTTCGTTGGATTGAGGCTGACTTGTCTTGGTTGAATTAGATAAGTGTCATCACATCCATTTTGAGTCGAGATATTAAGCGTGTGATTTTACACCCTAAACACGCCTAACACCCAACTTTCGTGGCTCGCCTTACCGACTTTATACAAAAGTATATGTTAAATTTCTTCGTTAATATTGTTGATCTTCATAATTCTTTAATAAATGAATGATGCTTAATAGTATTTTTCATGTATAAACATAAGAAGATTGAGAATAACCAAAACAACTAGTCGTACTATGCATTTGCATATTTACTATTTGAGAACTCCGTGAGGGTGAAACTGTGAATATTATTTAACATTGCTTTTAAAAATATATAACCAACATCTTTATTTATTATTGGTCTTCATGTTTTTGTCATGTCTCAAAATTATAACATTTTATTATTTCATTATTTAAAAGTAACGTTGTTTTTGTTTATGATGGAGTGATATTTTTGTAGTACTAATATAATTTATTGATTATTTTTAGTTTAGTGAGGTAGATTACATCGTATGAATTATGATAGTAATATATTTTAAGAAATTGTGATTCTTTTATTATTTGAAAGGAATGATATTTGAGTTGATTTGCATCCCAAAATAGCCTTTATATAATCCAATTACTTATACATGTAAAATCATATATTAGAAATTTTATTTTTTATGAATTTCTATATTCTTAATTATTTCTAATTATTAATGTATTCTTTTAAATAATGTTTGTGTTATCATATTACTTTACTTGACTTTATTTCGGCGATATCGATATTGGAGATATCTACGGATAAGTTAAGCTAAGACAATAAATTGGTGAGACGAGTAATAAAAAAGCTAGATAAGGAAATGACTTTACTCAGTGAAGTATATTTCAACGTTTTTTACAAAGTGATGGAGACAGAAAGAATATTTTCATACCTTAAACCTATAGCTATCAACAGTCCGCACCTTTGGTTTTGTCAACACTGAGAAGCGAAGAGATCCCTTTCCGGAAGGAGCCATGAAAGCTTCTATCGTTCCGAACTTTACGAAAGGAGGCTAGACCAGACCCTATAACTTATGGAAAAGGGCCTAAAATGCATCTCAATTATTTGAATTGGTACAAAACTACCCTTCATTCACATTTGGGCCCCCAAATACCCTTAACGTCAATCTTTTGGCTCAAAAATATCCTAATCTCTAACGGATCATACCCATAAAGTGGATGGAGGGCAATATCATGCCAAATCTCATAATTTAAGGGCATTTTAGGCTCTTTTCCGTTAAAATAATTTGAAATTACTTAATATATGAGCTCACATGATTGACTTGATTTTGAATGTCAATAGTATATTAAAAAAAAAAAAAGGTTAGGCATCTACTCGCTACACTCCTCCCCCCCTCCCCTCCACCCACTCCTTCACTTCCTATCTCTTTCATTTTTTTTCTATTTGAATCTTGTCCACTATTTTAATTTTTTAATTTTTTTTATGACAAACAAGAGAGAAAAAAAGGAGGAAAATAATGATGACATTCATATCGAAATCTAATTAGGTCAATAAAAGATGACTTAGTTAAGTAAATATGTATTGTGTGTACCCAAAATTCAAAATAAAAGAATAAAAAAAATCATTTCTCCTATCCCCACCCTCATCCCACCTTGACAATAATATAAATTAAAAGAATATAAACATGTGAGTTCATTTCAAGTTTGAGTCCCGAATATCCTAATTAAGAATAAGAGATTAAAAAAAGAAATAACAAGACATTTGGATAATTGATAGATTTTAGTTTGATCCCCATTTATGAGTTGAGTTATAATAAATTGGGGGTTGATTTTAAATAGGCCAATAAGAAGATATCATAAAATTAATTATTTTTTCTATATTATTTTCAAGTGTATCGGGTCAAAATATGAATCATATGTGATTTTATAAAATAATAAATTCTTAAAAATATGAATTTTAGTATTTATTAGAGAAGGGTTTAAATTTGGACCAATCACATTAGGTAACATAATAAATAAATATTTAATAATTTTACTTTATGGAAGCAATTAAAAATAAGGGCAAATATGAGCCAAAAGATTAACATCGAGGATATTTTTGAGCCAAAAGGTGAATGCCGGGGATATTTTAGGATCGAAAGGTGGATGATTGATAATTTTGTACCAATTCAAATACTTAACGGATATTTTAGACTCTTTTCCGTACAACTTATATAGAAATTATTTTTCAAGAGCTGATCACCTATGATTAATCCCCATATCTCCTCAGAAATAGGGTAATTAATAACATTAAGGATTAAAGAGTAACGTCCAACTTCATCAAAATGACTAGAGTCGGCCGTTAGTTTTCCCTCCGGGAGTTTCGAGCCTTAGTCTGATGTGATTCCTACGGGATTAATGTCGTAGGCTAGCATTTCGATAATGCCACCGTCTAGTCCTGTTTCCACATGATTCAATTATGTATCTCGTTCTCCTTAACCTGATGTCAGCTTTATCACTATCCACGTGTCATGATTCGGTGGGCCATACGTCATGGTTATTTTCACCCTAAAGCCTGAAATGATGTGTGCAGTGAAAGTTTAGGTGGAGCCCGCATGTAAAAGCAAAAGTATTAGAGTAGTACGTAGAAGAATTGTTTTTGGTCCAAAAGAGAAAAGATACAAACATACTACACTATCATGTACAACTACCTTAAAGCACAAAATCAATGATATACCAAAAATGGCCTCTATTTCTATGTTTACATACGTTATTGCAAATGTGCATCCAATTCTCTAACAAATCCTATACATTTCTTTTGTTCCTTAACTAAAAAAAAACACAAGGAAAGGGAAATGCACATGCTATATTAAAGGGTTAGTTGGTAATGCACAAAAATAAAATATTACTAGTACATATTTATAATGGGTAAAGTGTGGGGTTGACCTGAGTTGGCCTGTGTAAAAGCCAGCTTATATATGGATCATGTTATCTTATAAATTTATTAATATTACTCATCACTCTATCATCTTCTGTATTTTTTTCTAATTATAAGGGAGGTTTTAAAATTGCCTTTTCACATGCCTTACTACTAATTTCACATGCCTTTCCTTCCTCCCTATTTTCCCTTCTTTTTCTTTTTTCTTTGTGGGTTCTTCACATTTTTTTCTCTTATACCTTAGAATTTGAAAATATGTTGAAACTAATCTTCCACTGATTATCAAAAAGGGACAGCGATTATAACTGTAATCTGCACCTATCTAGTTAAAATTAATGATCTGATTCTAGGTTACATGTTGAAAAGAAAAAAATTATATTATTCCCTTCCGTCTTATAATTTAAGTGTCTTAGTTGAGCTGAGTACGAAGTTTGAAAATTAAAAATTGAGTACGAAGTTTGAAAATTAAAAATAGACTTTTAAATTTTGTGGTCTAAGATTAATGAAGCATGTGCGTAGTCTTTGTGATCTTAGACTTGTCAGGTACATTGTTAAAATTGAAAAACTTACTAAATGTACAAAAATATACTCTTTTTGAGAAAAAAAAAGAAGTAAAACATTTAAGTTGAGACCGAGGGCATGCATTTTTAATGATTTGATCTATGTTGTAAAATAGATGTCCACATAATATACTTTATGTTGTAACATAAATGTACACACAATATATTTTGTGTTGTTAACATATATGTACACACAATATACATTGTGTGTAAGATGGATATACACACAATATACTATGTGTTGTAAACTAGTAATCCATACAATATACTTGATGCCCAAATATAAACCTGACAAATAAATATTCATATAATATACTTGGTGCCCATATACATGTATCTCATAGTAACAACAAGATTTGATAAATTTTCCACTTTTTTACTTTTTTTGGGGGGTAAAGTTCTAGTTTTACCGACTGAACCCAAATAGTAATTCAAGATAATTTATTGCTTGAGAGATGATGACGTGATTACTCAAAATCCGACAATCCCTTATGGAGACTGGAGTGAACCAACTTCAATCTCAACGCATTCACTAAATCATATAGTTCTACGTTCGTAATATCAACTTATAGCCTATATGCATGTGCGTTGAGGTAATTAATTGCACAATTATTTGTACAATAAAAACTTTAGTAGAAGTCCATATACCAAATAGTATGCAGTTCACGGGAGAGCTTTGGTGCTGCTTAAGCAATCTGCTTACCTGGAGAAAACATAAAAACCATATGTTGATGATGGAATCAATATAGTCAAAGCTGTAAATTTCAAGTGAGCAAAACTGCATATGTCTTGAAAGCTCCATACATGGAGATTGAGTCTTAGCTCAATTCTCAGAGAAAGAAAAGAGAGTTGTATTGATTGTGAAGCTAAGGTACATTGAATTTGTACATATATGCCTGTTACACTAGCCTAACAAACTAAGGATATAAAATATCTATAACCAACTTAGTAACTAACTACTGCCACCTCATCATTCTGTTAACTAACTACACTATGTGGCTTAACTAACTCAACCATGCAGCTGGTTAACACTCCCCCACAAGCTTATGGTTGAAAGGTATTCTTCATCCCAAGTTTGATCAGTAGCATACTATGAAGTTGGTGTTTGGTGTTTATATGCCCAGTTTGCAGCATCCATTAGCAAATCCTTTCTCTAATAAAGTGGCAATCAAAGATAGGATTGGTAGGTATTTGAATGGCTGTGTTGCTATCACATATTATTTTGACAGGAAGAGTTACACTGAACCCAGCTCTTTGTATAGACTTATTAGCCAGGTTACTTCAACTGCACATGAAGCCATGCTTCTGAATTCTGCCTCTGATCTTCTTGATACTGTTCCTTGCTTCTTAGACGTCCAAGAAATTATCCCTCCTCCAAACTTAACTAGATAGCCTGTAACTGACTTCCTGGTTTCCAGACATGCCCCCAATCAGAGTCACAGTAATCTGTGAGTTGTGTAGTCTGTTCTGCTGGCATTAGCAATCCTAGGCTAGGAGCTTTCGGCTCCTAGTGCTGCCTCCATATTTGATTATTTAGGACAATGCATGAACCGGCTCAGCACTTGAGCAGTGAAAGCAAGATCTGGCCTGGTCATAGTTAGATAGAGAAGCTTTCCTATCAATCTTCGATACTTTATGGGATCAGTAAGTAGCATATCACTTTCAGGACTTGAACTAGTCACAAGTTCATCATACTAGACTGATGTGAGTTTTTTGTTTAGCTCCAAGGGTATGTGAACATGTTTAGCTACCCCTAGGCTAGTCTCAGAGACAAGCTTTAAGGCATACTTCTTCTGTATCATTAGTATCCCTTTGCTAGACCTAGAAAACTCAATTCCTAAGAATAATTTTAGCTCCCCTAGGTCCTTCATCTTAAACCTCTTCTGAATATCATGATTGGTTCTGTACAACAACTGATGATTGTTTCCAGTGATCCGGAGATCATCTACATACACTAACACAACCACAATGTCACTACCAGCTTGTTTTGTGAAAAGTGAATAGCCATAATGACTTTGTTTGAATCCCATCTGGGCTAGTGCCTCAGTTAGTTTCATATTCCATTGTCCAGGTGCTTTCTTCAACACATATAAAGACTTGTGGAGTTTGCAGACCTTGTGACACTCCCCCTGTGTAGCAAAGCCACTAGGAATCTCCATGTACACCTCTTCTTGTAAATCACCATTAAGAAAGTTATTGTGGACATCCATCTAATAGATATACAAACCTCTAGATGCTGCAAGAGCCACCATAGACCTGAAAATTACCCTCTTTGTCACTGTACTAAATGTTTCCCCATAATCAAGTCCTTCCCGCCGACTAAAACCTCTAGCTTGGCCTTGAATCTTTCAACCTCCCATGAGGCTAAGAACTTAATCTTGTAAATCCATTTGCACCAAATAGGCTTCTTGCCAGGTGGTAGGTCTAGTATGCTCCATGTTTTATTACTCTCCAGGGCAGCAATTTCCAATTGCATAGCCTTCACCCATGCAGGATCAGTAAGAACATCTTTAAAAGAAACAGGTTCCGTAAAAGCTGAATATGCTTTCATGACTTGTCTATAGGTAGGTGACAAGTGATTGTAGGTCATTTGATTTGTGAATGAATAAGTAAATTTAATGGTTTTAGTGACAAAAACCTGCAGCCATAGAGGTGGTTTACTTGATCTACCTGATCTTCTAGTTGGTACACCAGTAGATGAGGGTACATCAGTAGTAGAAGTTGTTGGAGCCGGAACTACATGTTCATGTACATCTGATATAATATCAGGTGGAGAAGATGGCACCTCAGATGGCTCAGTGTGGGGTGACACAGACTCAGAGGTGCTTGGAACATACTCAATCACTTGAAACATAGGATTAAAGGCTTGCAGATGCTTAAAAGGGAATAGGTCTTCCTAAAATACCATATGTCTATTAACAAAAAAGGAATGAGCATGAATATCATAGAGAATATGACTCTTTTGTGGGGAGGAGTAGCCCATAAACACTGTAGGAACAACTTTTGAAGAGAATTTATCAGATATCTTAGGGCAAACAACACAACACAAGCAACCAAATACCTTAAGATCAGATAAAGACGGAGGATGCATATACAATTTTTCTGAGGAGGATTTGTATCCTAATATCCCAGAGGGAAGTCTATTTAAAATATACACATCAGTGGTTACACACTTCCCCCAATATCTCAATGGTATAGAGACTTGAAACCTTAGAGACCTAGCCATATCAAGGATGGTTCTGTGCTTTGTTTCAACAACACTATTTTGCTGTGGTGTATACACACAACTACTCTGAGGTAAAATGCCCTTTTCACAGAGCAAGGTCTGAAAATCATTACATAAAAACTCACAGCCATTATCAGTCTGGAAGGTTTTAACACTTATAGAAAACAGGTTTTGTACTCTGGTGAGAAAATGTTTGATTACAACTATGGTGTTAGCTTTAGAAACAATCAAGAAAACCCAAGTGTACCTACTAAAATCATCCACAATTGTGAAATAAAATCTCTTTCTATTATGAGTGGGCACTCTGTAAGGACCCAGAGATCACTGTTTAACAAATCAAATACAACTTTAGACCTATGAGTACTTAAAGGAAATGACAACTTTGTCTTTTTAGATATAGGACACACAGTGCAATGAGAGTGATCTTTTACTACTTAGTGAACTAAGAGACTCATGTCTCTTTATTACATCAATAAGACCATGGCCTAGTCTCTTATGACATACATCACTAGATTCAGTCTTAAGAGAGTTAACATGAACTATACTACTATTGACCAGCTGCTTTGGAGTGTAACTTGCTCCTTCATGTAATATGTAAAGTCCATGCTCTTCCTTACTAATCCCCTTCACCTGACCAGTGGAGAGGTCTTGGAAAACATAAAATTCAGGGAAGAAACTTACCATAATTCACGACCCGAGCCTACACCCTGGACGTGGCCGGCACTCGAGAACCATTGCTGGTCTCTAAGCGAACCCTCATCCTGGTTGACTACAAGCGAAAGACTAACTCAAGCATACATAAGCATCAAATTGAAAGAAATGTTTGAAAATAGTTTACTGAATCTCAAAACTTTGTTGAATATACTGAGTATGAAACATAAGTTTTAAATAGAACATCTAAAACTGAAAGACTCTCCAAAACTGTCTATCTATGAAGCCTCTACTATAAAAAGATGAGTGTTGGGATAAGACCCACGACTCCTCAAAAGAACTACTACTAACAACTCATAAAAAACTGGAATCCTCCGGAAGTAAGGAGACCTCACCCGAAAGCTGATGAGCGGATGAAGTGATCTCAATAGACTCTTATTGAGGATCCTAAGAACCTGTATCTGTATCATTAAAAGATGCAGGTCGAATTCCATTAGTACATCAAATGGACGGGTATGTAATATAGCTGAATAACAAATAACTGAAAGAAAGGACTGCAATAGAAAACAATGTACTCAAGCTAAATGTAAAGAAATAAAGGAGTTAAATCATTTAAAGCTTTACAAAATACTTTTTCATCTCTGAACTCAACATAATAAGTGATATATAAAAATACACTTTAACTCTATTGAGAGATTGTCTAACCGAAAACTATCACTATGAGCTACGTGATGATACATCGTCTCGCCCACGCTGTCAGAATTGTCCTATACCTTGTCAGGGTATAGAACACCTCAACTAAGTGGATCCACTAAGCTCTGCCCGAAGGAACTTAAGATTCATCTAAAAAGTATGATCCTGTACCCATGTTGGCATACATGATTTATGAGGAATGTGAGTTGTATGAACTCATCCCCATATCAGTGCTCAATACTACTTCCAATAATATATACTCATGCTCAATGTTTAAAAAAAATATACTCTTCCTCTGGTTTGAGATAATTGCTCAAACTATCCTCTTAAAATAGGTAACTGCTCTTGAAATATCTTTGAACTCATAACTCATTTAGAAATCAAAATTTCTCTTTTATCAATGTTAAAACTGATACCTTTGAAAATACTTAGTTCCCTAATACTCTTACTCAATTCATATTTAAAAACTCTTTCTCAAAAATATATCAAAATCATATTGTGATATGATCATTGATGGCTCAGGAAGTCATACTTCATAAACATTGATGGCATAACTAGATACCATACTGCTTAAACATTGATAAGATACTCGATTGTCATACTAATCATGTTTTAGAAACTCTTTCTCAAACTCCTCTTTACTTTCTCAAAAATTCAGTTTAAAAACTCAAATGTTGGCTTTAAAAATCTTCTCAAAATTTATAACTCAATTCATAGGGTTCATGCGGAATTATGGACATGAATGACTCAACTCAGAGTTCTTAAAAGCAATATGGAAACTCAGTACTCAGAACTCAAGAACTCAAAACTCAACGATACTACTTATCTCAAAAATACTCAATTCATAGGGTTCATGCTGAAATATAGACATGAACGAATCAACTCAATAATCTTAATGCATAACATATAGCAATTCAATAATTAGGAATATAATTTCAAAAAGAAATAGGAACTCGAGAACTCAAAATTAACTCAACTCAAGAATACTCATCTCTAGGGGTGGAATCATAGATTTCTGTTTTACTGATTTGAAAGTAGATGTAGGGCATGAGGATGAACTAGTCCAACACTATGATAGCCTTACATACCTGAAAGAACAAGGATCTTGAAGAATCTTGAAGAATCTTGAAGAAGAACTTGATTAGAAGTCTTGAAACCCTAGCTTGAAGGAGAAAAATCAAGAAAACCTTTCTTGAGATTCTTGAATTACTTTCTTGAAATCTCTATGGCCAAGAATTATGATTTTCATTAGTGATTCATAATTGTATGGAGGAATTTGAGTTGGAAAGAATGAAGTTATTGGAGAAGGACTTACATTGAAGAAGAATCATGAAAAAGATTGAAAGAATCTTGAAAAAGATTGAAAGAATCTTGAATGGAGTCTTCTACTTTGATTTTTCCTTAGAGTTTTGTCTTAGGGTTTGAGAGAGAAGAGAACGATATAATAAGAGATGAAAACCTGATTGTTTTGGGTCTTTAATTAGTCAAGAAATTCGTTTAAGGTTTTCTTAGAGGTAAAAAGACAAAAAGGATCCTTTTTAATGTTTTTCCGTCGGCTAATTCGTCACACTACTTATTAGGTTACTAAAATGGTCATAACATTTTACTCAAACCTCAGATTGTTGCGAAATTGGTGGCGTTGGAAAGAAGATTCAAATACCTTTAATTTGAAAGGTTATGGGCCCATAAATCTTTATATTTTAAGAGATATGGTCGTTTGAAGTTGACCCAAGTAGAATGTTACATCAAAACTTAATCGGTTAGGAAACTTTTAACTCAACTTTGTGCTAGGAGTTTCTAGTGACCTTAATTGATATCCTAAATCATTTCCACCCTACAGAATTTACCTTTACACATATGAGAAATTTAAGAATCACCCGATATGACCCTATAAGTAAATGAAGAATGGTTCGAGTCTTAACTTAAAAATTTTTGGGGTGTTACAATATCTCCCCCTTGGGATCATTCGTCCTCGAATTACCGCTGGTCTGAGAATGGAAAGGGGTTACTCTTACTGTATTCAAGTCTAACCTAGAATCACAAAGTACTTAACATAGGGTGATTATTCTGATCTAAATCAAAAGATTCGGGTTCTATGTCTCTGCAAGAAATCTCATCCCTAGAACACTGCTCCTTACCGCTACATTCAGCTAACCTTGAGCTCATATCACGAAACACCTAACGTATCACACATTGTCCACATGTTAACAACACCACATTAAGCTTAGAACCTTAACAACTCCATAGACTCCTACTAACCCACTTTCTAAGAACTTCTCATCCTCTCATCATCTCTACCAACTGAACTTTCATGCATTACCACCAGGAAGATGACTTAGTACTCATCGTAAAACCTTATCTCATTCTTCCTCCATATTTATAACCTTAGATAGAATAAGCACACCATCACTATCACAATAAGAAACATCAACCCTCTACTTCTATCATTACTCAACTACTATCCACAACATCGTTATCAAAACTGAAAAAGATCATTGAAAGAACTTTAGAGAGAAATATCATAAGCACGATTCATTCAAGAAATCTGATGTAAGAATATGAATGACGTAACATTATGTTGCTAGCCTTCGAGAGTAAATCATGAATTTACGAGACTAACCATATTATGAGACATGAATGCTTATATGAATAGGTTCATATCATGGGGCTGATATCTATAACTTTATGGAGTAAGATTGAGGTCAATGGGCTAAAGGATTTACCCCTCATTCTGGAAACTGAGCATAGATGTGAATCTCTCTGAAGTGTATGAGCATAGGTCATAGACACAATTCTGATATTAGGAATATCAACAAGATGTTGTAATAACTTCACTTGAGGAATACACAAGATTATGAACGGATTGATATACCTCTAAAACTCTTTTGGAAGACATCACTATCTCATCCTCAACATTTAACTTGGTTTCTCATCTTATCATCTCCCCCTTAGGTCAAAAGCTGACACTTGAAAGCTATGGATCTATTCCATCATCTCTACACTGGGTCTACATTTCCTTTACTCTAATACTCGGGAAAGTTTTATATCATGGCTACTGAACTCTCCATAAGCAGGTACTAAGACTCCTTCTAAGACCTCTTTCTAAGATGCTTCTATTAACCTCTTCTCATTGGCTTATAAGGCCGCTTCATTTAACTCTTAAGAAAAAAAAATTCTTACATCACCCTATTCCACATTGACAGAACTCAACTAGAACCTCGTCTGATTACATACAATCTCGGGTACACCTCTTAATGCTCTTGTTACTCTTAATGACTTAGCCACACTTCACTATTCTTATATAAAAGTTAGAATCTCATACTTGTACCACTCACATTCATTGTAACTAACCTCTTGATTCATCACCTACTCTATGTCAAGTCTATTAGATCAGATCTCAAGACTAACATCATCACCCTTATGTTGCTATTCTTTTGATCACGATGCTCATCTCAAATTCAAGCTTAATGTTTATTACTAAACAGAAATATCAATATAATTTCTCACATACTATACTAACTCATTACTAATAGATAAAATTAAGAAATACTCGCCCACTAAGACTTCATGACAACTAGTCAGTCTCTATGTTCATTCTACCTATTTACAGATTACCGACAATCTCTTTCACAACTTATGTACTATTACCCACTTACTATACATCATTACTTAATTAGTTCTCTAATCCTCTGAATACCATAGGGGTCTCCTTTTAGAAATCATAAGCCTAGATTAATTTATCTCATCACGAATACTCGGCACTTCTATCAATCCTTATACTTGGCCGATACTAATGCATTGACACCTCATCATAAACTTCTTTCTGTTTAAAGTATACTCTAACTCATCCTTACTAGTAACTATTACTCTACCTTCTATCATGAAATCTTCACAAACTCATCACTTCTTAGTATACCTATAATGAAAAACTCATCATTAATAACTTACTGGGTGCATGACTACCATAACATAATTTTCTTCATCACTATCTCCCTTTCTTAGATTACTGAACTTCTGCATGCATTCTTCTAAGTTTGGGCACTTTTACTACTACTACTACTTATAACCTCATAACTCATACTATCTTTTTTTGGTGCAATCACTACCCAAGCTCTAAAACACACTTTCTCACAGGGGTCTCAACTGAAATAAGGTTTAGAGGAAAGAGTCTGGGAACACATATCGTTTTTAGCTCGAACGCACGATTCACATGAATAAGAGTGAATTCTTTCAAATATGAATACTTAAGCGCACTCACAGGCTTCTCTAAAGCCGACTAGCTCGTAGACGCAAATATTGGACCTAGGTTTGTTGATGGATCTGGTCTTATCGAACCTGGGGTTGGGCCGTCCCCTTTGATTCGCGCACCAGGAATGAGCTCCAGATCAGAATTCTCTGGTGGAGGAGTCAGGGTTCGCGGCCACTGCTTCTTCTTATTGTCGTGAGCGGGTCTGTCGTCCTCCTCATTATAGTCCTCCTAGAATCCCTATGAAGTCTCATGACTTTCTCAAGACTTTTGCTGAGAGTAATTCATCGATAAGGATCTGGCTTTACTTTTCAACTACCTTAAGTATGAGGGGTAGTCAAATGAATATGAGAAACACACGAGTTTGAATAAGCTCTTTACGACATAGTTCTATTACACAATTTAGAGTATGAAAGAAGGGAAACTTTTCTTAAATGTCCGTAGTTCCTCGTTTATAGAAGTGGGGCCCTCATAACCATAAATAAGATCCTACTGGTATGACTTCATAGACACCCTAGTATACTTGAACTCTGTGCTCTGATACCGAGTTTATCACGACCCGAGCCTATACCCTGGACGTGGCCGGCACTCGAGAACCATTGCTGATCCCCAAGCGAACCCTCATCCTGGCTGACTACAAGTGGAAGACTAATTCAAGCATACATAAGCATCAAATTGAAAGAAACATTTAAAAATAGTTTACTGAATCTCAAAACTTTGTTGAATATACTGAGTATGAAACATAAGTTTTTAATAGAACATCTGAAACTGAAAGACTCTCCAAAACTGTCTATCTATGAAGCCTCTACTATACAAAGATGAGTGTTGGGACAAGACCCACGACTCCTCAAAAGAACTACTACTAACAACTCATAAAAACTGGAGTCCTCCGGAAGTAAGGAGACCTCACCCGAAAGCTGATGAGCGGATGGAGTGATCTCAACAGACTCTTGTTGAGGATCCTAAGAACCTGTATCTGCATCATTAAAAGGTGTAGGTCAAATGAAATCAGTACATTGAATGTACGAGTATGTAATATAGCTGAATAACAAATAACTGAAAGAAAGGACTGCAAATAGATAACAATGCACTCAAGCTAAATGTAAAGAAATAAAGGAGTTAAATCATTTAAAGCTTTACAAAATACTTTTTCATCTCTGAACTGAACATAATAAGTGATATATAAAAACACACTTTAACTCTATTGGGAGATTCTCTAACCGACAACCATCGCTATGAGCTACGTGATGATACATCGTCTCACCCACGAAGCCAGGATTATCTTATACCTTGCCGAGGTATAGAACACCTCAACTAAGTGGATCCACTAAGCTCTGCTCGAAGGCACTTAGGATTCATCTAAAAAGTATGATCCTTTACCCATGTTGGCATACATGGTTTATGAGGAATGTGAGTTATATGAACTCATCCCCATATCGGTGCTCAATACTACTCCCAATAGTATATACTCAAGCTCAATGTTTTAAAAAACACACTCTTCCTCTGGTTTGAGATAATTACTCAAACTATCCACTTAAAAGAGGTAACTGCTCTTGAAATATCTTTGAACTCATAACTCATTTAGAAATCAAAGTTTCTCTTTTGTCAATGTAAAAACTAATACCTTTGGGGATACTTAGTTCCCTTATACTCTTACTCAATTCATATTTGAAAACTCTTTCTCAAAAATATATCAAAATCATATTGTGATATGATCATTGATGAATCGGGAAGTCATACTGCATAAATATTGATGGCATAACTAGATACCATACTGCTTTAACATTGATGACATACTCGATTGTCATACTAATCATGTTTTAGAAACTCTTTCTCAAACTCCTCTTTACTTTCTCAAAAACTCAGTTTAAAAACTCAAATGTTGGCTTTAAAAAGATTCTAAAAATTTATAACTCAATTCTTAGGGTTCATACAGAATTATGGACATGAGCGACTCAACTTAGGGGTCTTAATAGCAATATGGAAACTCAATACTCAGAACTCAATAACTCAAAACTCAACGATACTACTTATCTCAAAAATACTTAATTCATAGTGTTCATGCTGAAATATAGATATGAACGAATCAACTCAATAATATTAATGCATAACATATAGAAATTCAATAATTAGGAATAGAATTTCAAAAAGAAATAGGAACTCGAGAACTCAAAATCAACTCATCTCAAGATTACTCAAATCTAGGGGTAGAATCATAGATTTCTCTTTTACTGATTTGAAAATAGATGTAGGGTGTGAGGACGAACTAGTACAATACTATGATAGCCTTACATACCTGAAAAAAATAAGGATCTTGAATAATCTTGAAGAATCTGGAAGAAGAACTTGATTAGAAGCCTTGAAACCCTAGCTTGTAGGAAAAAAATCAAGAAAACCTTTCTTGAGATTCTTGAATTACTTTCTTGAAATCTCTATGGCCAAATTTTTTAATTTTCATTAGTGATTCATAATTGTATGGAGGAATTTGAGTTGGAAAGAATGAAATTCTTGGAGAAGGACTTTAATTGAAGAAAAATCTTGAAAAAGATTGAAAGAATCTTGAATGGAGTCTTCTACTTTGATTTTTGCTTAGAGTTTTATCTTAGGGTTTGAGAGAGAAGAGAATGATGTATTAAGAGATGAAAATCTGATTGTTTTGGTTCTTTAATTAGTCAAGAAATTAGTTTAGGATTTTCTTAGAGGTAAAAAGATAAAAAAATCCTTTTTAATATTTTCCCGTCGGCTAATTCGTCACTGCATTTATCAAGTTACTAAAATGGTCATAACTTTTTACTCAAACCTCGGATTGTTGCAAAATTGGTGGCGTTGGAAAGAAGATTCAAATACCTTTAATTTATTAGGTTATGGGTCACGTAACTATTTATATTCTAAGATATATGGTCCCAATTAGAATCTTACATCAAAACTTAATCGATAAGAAAACTTTCAACTCTACTTTGTGCTAGGAGTTTCTAGTGACCTTAATTGATATTCAAAATCATTCCCACACTAAAAAAATTACCTTTACACATATGATAAATTTAAGAATCACACGATATGACCCTACAAGTAAATGAAGAATGGTTCGAGTCTTAACTTAGAAATTTTTGGGGTGTTACACATACACTATAATTCTTTTGTGAGCTTTGAGACTGATAGTAAGTAAACTTGAATTTAGGAAGAATGTGAACATCGGAAATAGACTGATTTGTGAACACACAAATGTTGCCAATATGAGACACTGACACAACTTTACCATTTGGTAAATGGACTTTACTGTCTGTGTGAGCAGAAGTGTCCTTACATTTGTCAAGGATATCAAGGTTAAAGGTGATATGTTGAGAAGCTCCAGTATCCACTATCAGTTTAATACTTCTATAATTACAAGATAAAACTGTAAGAGAGCTACCTATATTAGCAATAGTTGCAATGTTGGTAAAAGACTCTACTACATTGTCACCACCAGGCTCCGATAGTAATTGAAGAATTTGTTGGTATTGATCTGTAGTGAGGAATGCACCATTGGTTGAACCTGCACCAGCTACTGCCTGACCATAAGTGGTGTTATTGTTGATCCTGACCTCATGTCCACCCTCTTCTGAAGCAGCTTCTTGATTTTCATACATGCTAGGCTTCCTCTTAGACTTGAAGTCTGCAGGATAGCCAACAATCTTGTAACATTGATCCTTAGAGTGACCTTTACACCCACAATGTTCATATATGAGGAAAGTCCTCCTAGTCTTGTAACCTCCTCCGGAGGTACTAGCACCATTTCTATATCCCCCACCAGTTCCTCATGGAAATGAGCCCTTAGTTGTGCCTGTACCATTGTTGTAAGTGTTACCTCTATGACTGTACAGTGTTGTATCTTTTATTAACCCTAAGCTGGTGGACACAAAGCTAGAGAACTAGTTAGATTTCTCTGACTCTCTTGGTCAATGAGAAGAACATAAGCCTTGTTAAGAGTAGGAATTGGACTAATCATGAGGATTTTACTCCTAGGAGTTGTGTAGGACTCATTTAGCCCCATTAAGAACTGCAAAAGCCTCTGATAGTCACAATGCTCACCAAATTTCTTTGACTCAGGACAAGGACAACTAGGACAAGACATAAAAGCAACATACTCATCCTAGAGATCCCTTATCCTAGAGTGATGGTAAGAAATAGACATAGTGCACTAAATTAATGTATGAACCTCTCTATGTAGTTGAAAAATTCAAGATTCACTTACAATATCAAACCTTTCCCTCAGATCCAACTATACTTTGCATGCATCAGATGCATACACCACAGAGCTTAGAAGACCAAGTCGTACATCATTCATAATCTAACATAGCACTACTGCATTATAATTTTCCCACTCATCAAAAAGTATTGGTTCAAACATAGATTTAGGAAATCGTCAATCTACAAAACCTAACTTGCTTTTCCCCACCAGACTAATCCTAAAGGATCCACTACATAAAACATAATTATCTGAACCAGTTAACTGAAGAGAAATTAGAGAACTACCTAGAGTGTCAATGTGCTGAAGAAATAATGGATGATTTTGATCAATCACCAGAAAATTGGCTGGGCTAGTGATTTCATTTCCAGTGCTTGTTCCCTCAGTTGCACTTCCATCGCCGTTGTAGCTAGCTTCACTTTGGATGCTTCCTTTCAATACACTTTTGGAAAATGGTGAATCTGAGAACCTAGTAGTTCATTGCTAAGAACTCAACACTTTAAGATCGTGGGCTCTGATACCATGAAATCTCCATACATGGAGGTGGAGTCTTAGCTCAATTCTCAGAGAAACGAGAGAAGAAAGGAGTGTTGTATTGATTGTGAAGCTTAGTTACATTGAATCTGTACATGTATGCCTTTTATACTAGTCTAACAAACTAAAGATACAAAATATCTATAACCAACTTAGTAACTACCTACTGCCACCTCATCATTTTGTTAACTAACTACACTATGTGGCTTAACTAACTCAACCATATAGCTGGTTAACTCTGTGCACTGGTTAGCATGTCTCAAGAAAGCAAAAAGGTATAATATCTACGGTTGTTCATGGTTACGGTTAAAAACCAATCCATACCACAATCTGAATAATATCGATTAAAAAAATTGATATTTGGTGCAGTTTAGTTAGCTTTGGTTTATTTTTTTAAAAAAAAGTTATCTTTGGTTTTAAATTTTGAAAACTCATACTATTTGGTTTCGTTTTGATTTTATTAAAAAAAAATACAAAAATAGCTAAACCGAACCGAGAAATTATATATATATTATAATTATTTATATATTATTCAGAAGTAAAATATAATATTTTGTTAAATTTTAATCAACTTAAGTTTTTAACTTTAGTATTTTATCAAGCCCAACAATTAAATTTTAGCCCAACTATTAAAACCCTAAGTCCAAGTCCATCAAAATCTATTACTTTAGTCTTTACCTACCCTACCTCACATCAAATAGTAACACTTTATCTTAATTGAATCACTTTATTCGTGCAATAATAACTCTAGTATTACTTAATTGAATCCATAGAAACTTTCCTGCGGATTATTCATGTACTAGGCGTCTGTGTCTATTGAGTATGCCATCAACAAATTCATTACTTTCAAACCAAAAAAATCGAACCAAACCAAGCCAAATTGACGGTTATTTACTTTGTTTGGTTTGATTTGATTATAGAAATTTAAAACCCGACTTAATTTGTTTGATTTCGGTTTTAACCCAAATCGAACCATGAACACCCCTAATTATTAGTATAGGTGAACTAATAATCTTTATCATCCCTTTGATATACTATTAATTAATCATGTGTTTTGATATAATATTATTCATTGAATAGTTATTTTTTATTTAATTATTCAATTTAATAAAGTGTTATATTAAATAGATCATTTTATCATATATATTTGTGTCCTTAACATATATATAAGTAGATAATTTGGTGTATAAAGTTTAATTTTATACATATGAGATTAAATCACTGGTTCTTACAAGTTTTAGTTTACAACCATAGATGAAAATTTGGGCAAACCATCAAAATGAATGCAGCACGAGATTAAATGTAATTTATCTTGATGACGAGAAAAATATAGTTCTAACTTCTCATGCTAGTGTATTTTGTATGTATAAAAAAATACTGATTAGAGATAGAAGTATTTTAGACTGAGTGACAAAAATATATCCACTAAACTGTTAAATGTACTTATATGTCAATATTGATATAACTATTATGAGTTGTATATATTAATTGTTATATTGATTTATTAAAAGGTGAATTTTTTGGATGGATGATCAATATGCCTGATAGATTGGATGATAATACTATATATTGGTGATATAATAAGTTAATTGATGAAATCCATGTCTTGATATAGAGATTGATGGTACGCCTTTTATGAGAGACATATAAGTATTCATGTGCAAGTTTGGCTGGTTAATTAATTAGTCCGGCACATGTTTTAAGTTCAATAGCTCTCTAAAGTGAACATTAAATTAAATTCTTCAGCAATTTAATTTATTTATTAGTATATGTAATCTTAACATGAAGAATTACATTAGTGTTTAATGGAAAAATTTGAAATATAAATGGATAAGTGCAATTACAAAGTGGAAGGATTTGTAACTTATTGTGGTAAATTAATTCAAATTAAAATTTTGAATTATTTTCATAATAAGGAGTCTCGACAATTAATTATGTAGTTCCTACAATGTCCATATTTAACTAGGAATCAAAATTCTATTATTTTTTTTGGGGGGGGGGGGGATGGAAGAAAAATATTTTTTGAATCTATTTTTTGACTGGGAAATACATTCTTATATGTAGGCGTTCTTCTTGTAGAACCTCACAAATTCTACATTAAGGATCTTATTCATTCGTTGTAAGCTTATAAGCTTGAACTGTGTGATGTTATACTTGCACATTTGTGTTAAAATCCATTCCTAAGTGTGGGAAGAGTATCAGATGTGATTTATGGTTATAAGAGACCTCTAGCACTAAGTCGAGTTCATAGCTTTCCTACCGGCTATGTTTTTGCATTAGTTCATGCATGGTCAACTTCAAAACAACAATAACTCTCAACATATAAAGAATTAGGTAACCCATGACATATCAAATTAAAGGTGTATGGGTCTTCTTTTCAACACCGTCAAATTTTCTTCAATTCGTGTCACGCCACGAGCCTACATCCTGGATAATGTCGGCACTCGAGAACCATTATTGATTCCCAAGCGAACCCTTGGCCTAGCTGACTACTTAGCGGAAGACTAACTCAAACAGAATTAAGTTTTAAATAGTATTATACCATATAGTTTCAAATACTCAACTGTCTTAAAATATTCAGAAAACAATAATAGTTGAAAAAATAGCTTAACAAAGGAATACTGAAAATATACTCAAAACTAATTATCTATGAAGCCTCTATTGTTAAAGACGGATGTCGTGACAAGACTGTCATGATCCAAAGTATACCTTAGGTATAACATGACGTATAGAACCCCGAGAGGCCCTACACAAGCCACTTAGCAATGCATCATACAAGATAGAAGAGATAAAGACATTATAGTGGCATTTTATATCATATAAGAGATTGAAAAGCGGAAGTCTAACATAGTCTCAACAAGCCATCTAAACATCAAAAGAAGTGGTTGGGACGTAATTCATACACCACATATATCATCTGAAACAAAAGAAAGACATAAACAAGTAAATGTATTTTGATTCTCAGAACATGAGGACTCACCAAACTCTTGAATCCGTAAAAATCAACAATCCACGAGAGTGAGAGGTAGGAGCGTCAGACCCTATATTCATGAGACAATGTAGGCACAAGTATGTATCAGTACATGGAATGTACTAATTATGGGGTAATATGCATAAAATAGACATGATGACATGAATAGCTTAAACATGTAAAACATGATCAATATTTGAAAATTTAAAATGCTTAAAAAAACAATGACATATAAATCATGAAATATGGTCAATACATATAATATAAGAGACATAAGAAAAGCTTTGAAGGAACATAATCATTTTTGTAAGATATTAGCTTTAACCGACAATAAGACTATGAGAGCTATATCATGGAATCGTATATCCCTTATACCAAAATAAGGGGATTCTACTTTCCAAGGTAGAATCCGTACATATCATATTTTGCTAAAGGGGATCCACTAGCTAGGTCATTTAAGACAATCTTACGGGGGCACGTAGTTAGGGACTAGAGGTTGATACTAGATACTACCCTATTTGAGCCTCCACCTCAAACACCTCTCGGTGCTAAGTCTAAATCCCAAACGGAATAGATAAAAGTCAAATATCATTATAACATAGGAAAGGAAACGATCAATACCAATCTACATCTTAAGGATCAAAACATATAATAGCTCCTTAAATTACAGCATGGGCGAAAAAACCTTTCACCAATGTGAATCCATATGTGGAAAATACCTTTCACAGTTATAATCATATTCGTATGTGAGAAATCCTGTCACAACAATATTGATACTTTATCTAAAATGACCCTATCATCATAAACATCATTTTTATAAGACATGCATAATCTTTCAAAATTCATAGTTCATAGGTTCATGGATGTATAATAGGTTCTTAGTTGAAAATCATTAAAAATGCATGGTTACATATAATTTCAACTAAATATCATGTAATAACATTAAATCATGCATTTTAAGACATAATAAACAATAAAATCACAATTGAATGAAGACCATAATGAAATAAGAAGATACCTAATTTTGATCAATTAAAGATGAATTGAGAAATTAAAAACCTTGGGACCCCATGGAGGAATGGAATCCATGGGTGAATACCTACGTTTGCCCCTAAAAGCCCAAGATGAATGGTGAATTGATGCCCTTGAATGAGCCGTAGCTTCTTCTTCTTCGTTAGGTTGGAAGGGAATTTGCGAGAATGAATCTGGTTATATTCTGGGAAATCAGGAGAATAGGTTTTAAGTGGGTAGTTTTAGGACTAAAAAGCTTTATATAGGGCTTAGGATAGAAGCAAAAATGACATAGTATAAGATTAAAACATTTAGGAAGAGACCCAAAACCCCTTAAAAAATATTGCCAGAACTGGTCTACGGGATAGACCTACGATCCTTAGAACTTTCAATGGTTCGTACTTGTCACGCCCTGAGGTTACCCCCTTGACGTAACACGGGACCTAGGATCATGAGTGACCCCAAGCTAACCCTGAGTCTGGCATATCATAAGTATAATGAAAATAAATAAGTAAAGCATGAACTATGCGGAAGCTAAATCAATATATATTTGCTATGGGGACAAAACCCCAATCGTCTGAATATATAAAACACACTAAGAGTTTAGTGATAACTGACAACCACTTAACAACTCAAGCTAAATCTATTACTATGTCTGAAAAAGTCTCTAACTGAGTTGAGTTGCTGGGACATGCCCCAACTAACTCTAACAAAACTGAAACTAAAAATAATTACTTAAATGAAAGAATGTCTATTGTCCTCGGAATATGAGGACTCACCACTAAAGCTGCTGATTACGGACTGAGAATTGATCTAAGCGTGATATGGATGCTGAGTACCTGAACCTACATCATGAAAGGATGTAGCGCAGAGTATACGTCAGTACTTGGAATGTACTGAGCATGCATGATATAGATACTACGCTAAACAAATATATATGAGCTGAACAAAGCATAACTGAGCAATGACATAATCTGAGCAAGAATATAAATACTGAAACATAACTGAAAAGCTAAGCTGAATGCAATGACCAAGTACTAATCATGAAGATAACATGCTAAACTGTATACTGATATAACTGTTGAAAACCTTGTCAAATGTACTAAGAGTCTGACTGTGGGAGCTATTATTAACCGACATAAACCACATGAGCTAAATGTGGAGTCTGATGTATACGCCCCATCGACAGGACCCAATATACCTTGCCAGGGGTATAAAGGAATGACTGGAGTGATCACTAAATCTGATGCCCAGTAGAGGAAACTTATAATCCTACACGGGCACGTAGTTCTGGGACTATGAGGGTACGCTGAACCTTAGTCCAACTAAGTGCTAAGTCTACTCCCAACTGAGTATGTATATGACTGAAATGTAACTGAAATATTGAATAGCTCAAAATACTAACATGCTAACTGAGAATTCAACACTTATATACTGATAATGTGACATTAGAAATCTGAAGCATGATTATCTGTTTAACTGACCTAGAAAGTGTAATTATTGAACTAAGAGAATCTACACAAACTAGGGTTCTAAATTTTATACAAGGAATTAAACAACGTTCCCAAGAAAAACATGATATTTAGACTATGGATTATATAGCAGCTGAAATTACAATAAATTCCCAAGATTTTAAAAACCCTAGGTCTAAACAAGCTATGTAGAATCAAGGAACTGACTAAATTCTAGAGACCTATTAGATGAAAGGAACCCACTAGTGAAATCCCACATACCTGGTGACGAAATCTATGGAGAAATCCTTTGGATTTCGGGGCTGAACTTTGAAGAACACTGCTGCTTGTTCTTGGGAGGTTTGGTCAACTTTTCCTCTTCTTTTTGCTCCAAGTTTTGATGATTTTTGGAAAATGAGGGTTCTGGGTATGTTTGATTGACGGGCCGTCATTTGAACTACCAACCGTCGTTTGGGGTCGTCGTTCATGCTCTGTCCGACAAAGCTTCACTAAAATGAGCATAACTTTTTACTCCGAGCTTGTATTTTAGCAAACTCGGTGGCGTTGGAAGGAGGATTCAATTATGTTTAATTTGATAGGTCATGGGATACCTAATTAATTTTGTGCTAAAAGATATGACCGTTTGAAGTTGACCCAACAACTATTTTCCTCTAATTGGTTGCTGACCCTCACCTATGGTCAGACCTACGGTCCGTAGGTCCAACCACAACCGTACTGGTCGACCGTGGGTGGGATCAGAGACCATAAAAAATTGGACCTTAATGACGGAACCCCACCTACGCTCCGTGGGTGGTTCCGTTGGTACTGGCACCAGTTTTCTAAAAACTAGGATTTTTCTTCATTTTGAGATCCGAGGTGTTACATTATCTCCCTCTTGGGAACATTCGTCATTGAATAAAGTCTAAACAAGCTGAGTATGGAGGGAAGGAGCTGCAATCCCTACCACTAAGTACTAGAAATTGATATCTAATTGAACTGAGTTCCAAGAACATGCAAATATGCTGAAATGCAAGAATAAATAAGGGGACAAGCTACTGAGACTGAATTACACAAGAGTAAACTGAGAGACTGGAGAGGAACTATTACCTTAAGCTGAAACTGAATCGGAAAGAAAGGGGTAAGGATACTTGGCCATCATGGCTACTTCTGCTTCCTAAGTAGTTCACTGTACGGACTGAATCCTCCACAAAACCTTCATTGAATTGACTTCCTTATTTCTCAACCTACGAACTTGACGGTCAAGAATTTCAACTAGCACCTCTTCATAAGTGAGAATATCCTTCACAGCCACACTCTCTAATGACACTATCGATGCCGGATCACTCATACACTTCTTCAACAAGGAAATGTGAAAGACTGGATGAACCGCTGCTAGTTCTGCTGGCAACTCTAACTCATAAGCCACATTACCAACCCTTTTCAGGATTTTGTAAGGAGCTACATATCTAGGAATGAGCTTTCATTTCTTTCCAAATATCATCACCCCCTTCATAGGCGATACCTTTAGGAAAACCCAATCATCGATTTCGAACTCTAAGTCCCTTCTACTCACATATGCATAGGACTTCTGATGACTCTGAGTTGTCTTTAGTCTATCATGATGGCCTGAACTTTCTCCATAGCCTCATGACCGAATCTGGCCCAATCAAGGCTGGTTCACCTACTTCAAACCAACCAATCTGGGACCTGCATCTACGCCCATATAGTGCCTAATACGGGGCCATCTGAATATTGGAATGAAAGCTATTATTATAGGCAAACTCTATGAGAGGTAGGTGATAATCCCAACTACCCTTGAAGTCGATCACGCAAGCTCTCAACATGTCCTCTAAGGTCTGAATCGTACGCTCTGCCTGACCATCTGTCTCTGGATGTGATGCTGTACTGAGATTTACCTGAGTACCAAGACCTTTCTGAAATGATTTCCAGAAATGAGAGGTAAACTGAGGACCTCTATCTGAGATGATAGACAAGGGAACCCCATGCAACCTGACTATCTCATTGATGTAGAGTTTGGCGTAGTCCTCCGCTGAATCTGTAGTCTTAACAACCAAGAAGCGAGAGGACTTAGTCACTCTGTCCACTATCACACAAATGGAGTCATATTGTCTGCGAGTATGAGGTAAAACTATAATGAAGTCCATGTTTATCACTTCTCACTTCCATGTAGGAATGTTAATCTCTTGAGTCATACCTCCCAATTTCTGTGTTCAACCTTAACTTGTTGACTGTTAGGACATTTAGCCACAAAGTCTGCTATGTCCCTCTTCATGCCGTTCCACCAAAAGACTTCCCGTAGATCACTGTACATCTAAGTGGCACCTGGATGAATATAATATCTGGAATTTTGGGCTCCTGTAAGGATCTGCTGCCTCAACTCACCCACATTAGGAACACATAAGCGACCCTGGTAACGAAGCACACCATCTCCCCCTTGGGAGAAAACCTCAAATTTCTGCTGATGAACTGCACCTTTCAACTGAAATAATATAGGATCACTGTCCTATTTTTCCTTAACCTCCGTTACCAATAAAGATTCTGATCCATTCTGAAATATCACACCACCATCTGATGTTTCCGTAAGGCAAACTCCTAAGCGAGCAAGCCGGTGAACATCTTTGGCTAACTCTTTCTTTTCTTCCTCAACATGTGTTACACTACCCATAGACAGTCTGCTGAGAGCATCAGCCACTACATTGGCCTTACCAGGATGGTAAAGCACATTCATATCATAGTCCTTGAGGAATTCAAGCTATCTCCTCTGACGAAGATTCAACTCTTTCTGGGTGAACACATACTGGAGGCTCTTATGATCTGTGAACACATCAACATGAACACCATACAAGTAATGTCTCCAAATCTGTAGGGCAAATACTATGGCTGCAAGCTCGAGGTCATGAGTCAGGTAGTTCTTCTCATGGAACTTAAGTTGTCTAGAAGCATAAGCTATAACCTTACCTCGCTGCATCAACACACAACCTAGGCCGACCCTGGATGCATCACAATAAATCACATAACCATCTGAACCATTTGGTAGAGTCAAGACAGAAGCTGTAGTCAACCTAGTCTTCAGTTCTGAGAAGTTTTTCTCACACTCATCTGACCACTGAAATTTGACCTTCTTCTTTGTTTACTTGGTCAATGGGGAAGCTATGGATGAAAATCCTTCAACAAATCTCCTGTAATAACCAGAAAAACCCAAGAAACTTCTGATATCTGTTGGAGAGGTGGGTCTGGGCCAGTGCTGTACTGCCTCAATTTTTTGAGAATCCACTCGGATCCCTTCGCTGGATACCACATGACCAAGGAAAGCGATAGACTATAACCAAAATTCACATTTGATGAACTTAGCGAATACCTGGAGATCTTTGAGAGTTTACAGAACAACTCTCAGATGAGTCTCATGCTCCTCCTCATTCCGAGAATAAATGAGGATATCATCAATAAAGATGATGACAAACAAGTCCAAATACTATTTGAACACCCTATTCATGAAGTCCATGAAAGCTGCAGGAGCATTTGTTAGTCCAAAAAAGATAACTACAAATTCATAATAACCATACCGAGTTTTGAAAGCTGTCTCCGAAATGTCACTATCTCTGACTCTGAGCTGATGATAGCCGGATCTGAGGTCTATCTTAGAGAAGCAACTAGCACCCTGAAGTTGGACAAACAAGTCATCAATCCTGGGGATGGGATACTTATTCTTGATTGTGACTTTGTTCAACTGCCGATAGTCAATGCACATTCTGAGAGAACCATCTTTCTTTTTCACGAACAACACTGGAGCACCCCATGAAGAGATACTGGGTCTGATGAAGCCCTTATCTAGAAGGTATTTCAACTGCTCTTTCAATTCCTTAAGCTCGGATGGAGCCATTTTGTAAGGAAGAATCAAAATGGGTTGGGTATCTGGAAGGAGATCTATTGCGAAGTTGATTTCCCTCTCGGGAGGAACTCTGGGAAGATCTCCTGGAAACACTTCTGGAAACTTATTTACTACTGGGACTGATTCAAGAGTTGGGGTTTCAGAGTTTGAATCCTTAACCCGAACAAGATAATAGACATACCCTGGGAAATCATTTTTCTAGCCTTAAGGTAAAAGATGAATCGACCTATAGGCACTGAGCTACTATCCTTCCACTCTAAGACTGGCTCGTTTGGAAATTGAAACCGAACGATCCTAGTTCTACAGTCGATTGAGGCATAACAGGAATGTAACTAATCCATGCCTAGGATGATATCAAAATCTACCATTTCTAACTCTACAAGATCTGCTGAGGTGACTTTTTAAGAGACTGTGATAGGGCAATTTCTGTATACCCGTCTAGATATAACTGGGTCATCAACTGGAGTAGAGACTGAGAAGGGTTCTGAGAGAGTTTTTGGACTGACACCGAAGTTTACTACTATATACAAAGTTACAAACGACAGTGTAGCCCATGGATCTAACAATGCATAAACATCTAAATGAAAGTCTCATAACTTACCAGTGACCACATCAGGAGAATCTTCCTGGTCATGGCGAGCTTGGAGAGAACACAACTTGTTCTGGTGCTGACCGCCACCTGTACCAGACGAAGCACCCTGCTGAGTTGGGCGACCTGCTGAGTTGGGCGACCTGCTGGGGTAGCTGGAGCTGTAGATTGAGCCCTATTGTTGTTACCTCCTTGCCCCTTCCCGGAAGAAGGGCAATCCTTCAAACTATGGCCATACTGATCACACCCAAAACACCCTTCCCTGCCTGCAAAACACTCACCCGGATGGTTCTTACCACACTTTGGAAAAGTTGGGAAGCTCCTGCTACCTGAAGTACTCCCCAGATACTTAGAGCCTAATGCCCTACCTTTTTAATCCTGTCGAAACCTGGGGAATGGAGCACTAGCTGATGAAGGTACTGGGGATGTAGTCCTTTGCTGAAACTGTGAGTGATTCCCACCGCCCGACTTTTGCTGCGAGTATTCATAATTTCCTATTCTAGCCTTCTTGTTGTCCCTAGCCATTTCCCTAAGCTTATCTCCCTCAACCTACTGGGCATGAGTCTGGAGATATCCATGTCCCCTTGAAGCATAGAATTCTTGTACTCGGTCTTCACCAGATCGGATATCCCAAACAAGAACTTACTCATTTGTGCCCTTGGATCGGCAACCATGTATGGAGCATACCTGGAGAGCTGAGTGAACTTCAGCCCGTAATCTTGGATCGACATTTAACCCTACTTCAAGTTCATAAACTCTTGTGCCTTAGCTTCTCTCAACTCCTTTGGGAAGAACCTGTCTAGAAAAGCTCCAGTAAAACAATCCCAAGTCACAGGAGCTGCATCCGCACCCCTGTTGTCTTTCCACTAAGTGAACCAGATATGAGCCACATCCTTAAATTGATAGGATACTAACTCAACACTCTCAGTACTAGTCACTTGTATTACTCCAAGAATCTTCTTAACCTCATCAATAAAGTTATGTGGGTCCTCACCAACCTTCGACCCTAGAAACTCAGGAGGATTCATCCGAAAAAAGTATCGAACCCTAGCTGTAGCTGATCTACCATTAGTGTTTGCAGGAACTAGGACCTACTGATTGTTCTGATTGGCCACACTCTGAGCCAAGATCTGGATCACATTTCGAAATTCTGTATTCGTAACCTCATGGTTCGGGACTGGAGGAACTGCGTTAGCATTGAGTGCATTAGCATTTCGTGCGTTGGCTCTACGAGTAGGCATGATCTGAAATGCATAACGATGGATAAGAAAGGAGAAGTTAGATCATACCTCACGCACGATAAGAATAGCAAATAAAGTGAAGTTTTTCTTAAAACACTTCGTAGCCTCCCCCTCATAGATATGACGTGCTTCACATCCATAAAAAGGACTCTACTTAGTGCGACTTTCAGACATCCTAGGACTCTTAAACCTAATGCTCTAATACCAATTTTGTCACACCCCGAGGCTACCCCCTTTAGGTAACACGGGACCTAGGATCACGAGTGACCCCAAGCTAACCCTGAGTCTGTCATATCATAAGCATAATGAAAATAACTAAGTAAAGCATGAACTATGCGGAAGCTAAATCAATAAATATCTAGTGTGGAGACAAAACCCAAATCGTCTGAATATATAAAACACACTAAGAGTTTAGTGATAACTGACAACCACTTAACAACTCAAGCTGAATCTATTACTATTTCTGAAAAAACCTCTAACTGAGTTGACTTGCTGGGACATGCCCCATCTAACTCTAACAAAACTGAAACTAAAAATAATGACTAAAATGAAAGCATGTCTATTGTCCTCGAAATACGAGGACTCACTACTAAAACTGCTGAATGCGGACCGAGAATCGATCTAAGCATGATCTGGATGCAGAGTACCTGAACCTACATCATGAAACGATGTAGCGCAGAGTATGTGTCAGTACTTGGAATGTACTGAGCATGCATGATATAGATACTAAGATGAAAAAATATATATGAGCTGAACAAAGCATAACTGAGAAATGACATAATCTGAGCAAGAATATAAATACTGAAACATAACTGAAAGCTGAGCTGAATGCAATGACCAAGTACTAATAATGAAGATAACATGTTGAACTGGATACTGATATAACTGCTGAAAACCGGGTCAATGCACTAAGAGTCTGACTCTGGGAGCTACTATCAACCGACATAAACCGGATGTACCGAACCATTTTGAAAAACTACACCGCCTTCATTAGAATCAACCAACCAAACATCCAATCGTGCCAATCTATGAACATCGCAAACCAACTCCTTCTTATCCTCCTCAACACGAGCAAAACTACCCATTGATAGACGACTAAGAGCATCCACCACCATATTTGCCTTACGGAGGTGATAAAGGACACTCATGTCGTAATCCTTTAGCAACTCAAGCTACCTCATCTGGAGAAGCTTTAAATCCTTTTGCTTGAACACATATTGCAAACTTTTGTGGTCGGTAAAAACATCAACATGGACACCATAAAAATAATGCCTCCAAATCTTTAAGGCAAAAACAACCGCCGCTAATTACAAATTATGGGTAGGATAGTTATTTTCATGAATCTTAAGTTGCCTTGAAGCATAAGCACTAAATTTTCTATTTTACATAAGAACACATCCTAATCCAATTCTCGAAGAAGCACATTAAAAAACAAACCCATCGGAGCCTTCCGGTAAAGTTAAAATAGGAGCCGAAGTGAGTCTATCCTTCAACTTTTGAAAACTCTTTCACAATCTTCCGACCATAAGAACTTTACCTTCTTTTGGGTAAACATAGTCAATGGAGAGACAATCGAAGAAAATTATTCCACAAACCTTCTATAATAACAGGACAAACCCAAGAAACTTCGAATATTCAAAGGGGATAGAGTTTTAGGCCTTCTTAACCACTTCCGTCTTCTTAGGATCTACCTCAATACCCTTATCGGAAACAATGTGACCAATGAAAGCCCATATCTCAACCAAAAATCACATTTACTAAAATTCGCAAATAGTTGTTCGTCCTTGAGGACTTGCAACACAATTCTCAAATGATCGGCATGCTCATCCTCATTCCGTGAGTAAATCAGGATGTCATCAATAAACACAATCACAAACATATCAAGATATTATCTTAACACTCTATTCATTAAGTCCATGAATGTGGCCGGAGCATTAGTCAACCCAAAGGAAATTACCAAAAACTCATAATGACCATACCGAGTTCGAAAAGCCACCTTTGGAATGTCATTTTCTTTCATCCTCTATTGGTGATAACCCGACCGAAGGTCGATCTTAGAGAAGTAATTTGATCCTTGGAGTTGATCAAACAAGTCATCAATCCTTGGAATAAGATATTTATTCTTAATGGTAATATTGTTCAATTTCTGGTAATCAATACAAATGCTAAGTGAACCATCCTTTTTACGAACAAACAGAATAGGAGCATCCCATGTAGAGATACTCGGTCGGATGAAACCCTTATCCAACAAATCTTTCAGTTGGTCCTTTAGTTCCTTAAGTTCTGCCAGAGCCCTACGGTAAAGAGGAATAGAGATAGGTTGCACATTTGGGAGAAGGTCAATACCGAAGTCTATTTCCCTTTCAGGAGGAACACCAGGCAGATCAATGAGGAACAATTCCAGAAACTCATTTACAATGGGGACCGACTCAAGAGTAGGGGTTTCAAAATTCGTATCCCTATCATGAACAAGATGATATATGCAATTCTTAGAAATCATTTTCCTAGCTTTAAGACAAGAAACAAACTAAACCTTAGGCATAGAATTTTCCCATTTCCACTCTAGGACGGGCTCATTTGGAAATTGAAACTTGACCACTTAGGTTCTTTAATTAACAGAAGCGTAACAAGAATGGAGCCAATCCATCCCAAGAATAACATCAAAATCCAACATATCAAGCTCTACTAGATTAACACGAGTGACTCTATGGATAAGGAGACACAACAATTTCTATAGACTCTCACAGCCACAATAGATTCACCAAGAGGAGTAGAGACAAAGAAAAGGTCTAACAACACATCCGGAGAGACATCAAATCTCGTAGACATATATGGCGTCACAAAAGACAAAGTAGCACCGGGATCAAGCAAAGAATAAGTATCAAGATGAAATACTTTCAACATACCTGTAGCAACATCGGGAGAACCTTCTTGATCATGCCGAGTTTGAAGGGCATACAATCGGTTTTGCTTTGGAGCACTTGAACCCGAACCATTAGGGGGAGCTTTCCTACCATCCTTTCCCTTTTAAATTCTAAATGGACAATCTCTCCAGCGGTGATGACTTTTTCCACAACTAAAATAATTATCCGTACCCATCAAGTATTTTTCTGGATGACTCTTAGCAATCTTTTGGCATGTGGGAACCGAAGATCCATTTCCACCACCATTTTCTCCTTGAAGCTTAGGGTTAGACACCCTTTCTTTGTTGAACTCTTGAGCCGGAGCATTGGAGGAACCTTGACCGAAAAACCTTTGTCGGAACCTAGAATGACCATGTCCATCATACCTTGAATGTGAAAAGTCACCATCCCTGATCTTTATCTCTTTGCCTCCCTAGACCTTTCCTTAAGCTTCTCCTCTTCAAATTTATAAGCATGTACCATTAAAATTGAAATGTCCATTTCCTTAATGAGCATGGAAGTATGACATTCCTTAACCACCATATCGGACACTCTCGAAACAAACTTGCTCATCTTTTCCTTAAGATTAACAACCATAGTAAGATCATATTTGGATAATTGTGTGAATTTAAAGGCATACTCCTTCACATTCATATTTCCTTGACAAAGGTTAATGAATTCAAGTATTTGTACCTCCCTCATCTCAAGGGGAAAGAACCTATCAAGGAAAACAACTTTAAACTTCTCCCAATTAAGAGGATCCGCATCAACCACCCTCTCTTCCTTCCATTGATTGAACCAAACTTGAACAACAACCTTAAGTTTATAAGCATCCAATTCCACCTTTCCCACCGGCGTCACTCCCATTATCATCAAAACCTTATACATTTCATTAATGAACTCTTGAGGGTTTTTCTCTACCTTGGAACCATAGAATTGTGAGGGATAAATTCTATGTGAAGTCCCTAACTCTAGTTTCCGCCGTACCCATATTTGGGTTCACAGGAGCATTAGCCTCCCTATTAGCTTGAGCCATCATAACTTGAGACAACACTTGAAAAACGGCTCAGAACTCTGCATTAGTCACTTGCTCGGCCAAAGGGTCGGCTAGAACTTGAGGAGCTTCCCATTTCTCATTCTCATTCACATTCCTTCTGACATATGCTCTTTGAGGGGCCATATCCAAAAAAGTACCGGATAAGGATTAGGAGAGAGACATATAGAGTTAAACTCTATCACATAAATTTAGAGTGACTAAAGAAGTGGATTTTCCTAAACATCTTATATCTTTCTATTAATAAATGTGGCGCGCTTCACACTTACGAACAAAACTCTACTCGACGTGGCTTGTGAGACATCCTAGGACCTTGCTAAGCCTTGTGCTTTGAATACCTTGTTTGTTACGACCCAAAGTATACCCTAGGTGTCACATGACGTATAGAACCCTGAAAGGCCCTACAAAAGCCACTTAGTATGCATCATACAAGATAGAAGAAATAAAGACTTCAAAAGTGGCATTTTATATTATATAAAAGATTAACAAACAGAAGTATAACATAGTCTCAACAAGATATCTAAACATCAAAATAAGTGGTTGGGACGCAACCTATACACCACATACATCATCTGAAACAAAAGAAAGACAAAAACAAGTAAATGTATCTCGGTCCTCGAAATATGAGGACTCACCAAACTCTTGAATCCAGAAGAATAAACTAACCACGAGAGTGAGAGGTAGGAGTGTCATACCCTATATTAATGAGACAATGTAGGTGCAAATATTCATTAGTACATGAAATGTACTAAATATGTGGCAAAATACATAAATTAGAGATGACCAAAATTTGAACATTTATAATGCATAAATAAGCAATGACATAAATCATTAAATATGGTCAATACATTTAATATAAGAGACATAAGAAAAGCTTTGAAGGAACATAATCATTTTTGTGGGATATTAGCTTTAACTGACAATAAGACCATGAGAGCTATATCATGGAATCTGGTATATCCCTCATACTGAAAGAAGGAGATTCTACTTGCCAAGGTAGAATCCATACATATCATTTTTTGTTAAAATGAATCTACTATCAAGGTCATTTAAGACAATCCTATTGGGACACGTTGGTTAAGGACTAGAGGTTGCTGCTAGAGACTACCCTATATTAGCCTCCACCTCAAAGCCCTCTCAGTGCTAAGTTTAAATCACAACGATATAGATAAAAGTCAAATATCATTGTAACATAGGAAAGGAAATGATCAATACCAATCCACATCTTAAGGATCAAAATATAGAATAACTCCTTAAATTACAATTCAAGCATGGGTGAGAAAACCTTTCACCAATATGAATCCCTATGTTAGAAATATCTTTCACAATCATAATCATATGCGTATGTGAGAAATCCTTTCACAAAAACATTGATAGTTTCATCTAAAAGTACCCTATCATCATAAACATCATTTTTTTTATGACATGCATAATCTTTCAAAATTTGTAGTTCATAGGTTCATGGGTGCATCATAGGTTCTTAGTTGAAAATCATTAATCGTGTATGGATCCATATAATCTTAACTAAATATCATGTAATAACATTAAATCATGTATTTGAAAACTTAATCAACAATAAAAATCATAATTGAATGAAACCCATAAAGAACAAGAAGGTCTTAATTTTGATCAATTGAAGTTAAATTGAGAAAATGAGAACCATGGGGAACCACGGAGGAATGGACTCCATAGGTTAATACCCACATTCCTTACCCCTAAAATCCCAATATGAATGGTGAGTTGATGACCTTGAATGAACCCTAACTTCTTCTTTTTCCTTAGGTTAGGAGGGAATTTGGGAGAATGAATTTGGTTAAATTTTGGAAATTAGGAAAATGGGTTTGAAGTGGGTTATTCACAGTTAGATGTTCAGTCTCTGCCTTCCCTGACTCTGGACTCACTATATCTTATTCTTAGTAGTTTTAGCTATTTTGTGTACCTGTTAGGCTTATGGGGGCTCATTCGGGTTTTCCTTAAACCTGCGCACGAGTGTACCTTCTGGGCTTATGAGGGTCCAATTTGGTTTAGTTTAGTTGAACTTAGTTCATTTCTATCTTAGTACACTCACATGTTTTCCTTTTAAATTCTTCTTTGACCTCTGTTTGTGTCTAGATTCTATCATTTCATATTGCTTTTACTTTTCTTGCTCAGTCGATCAACGATGCCTAGTGAGTACCTGTTGTTTTGGTACTCATGCTACACTCTGTATCTATTTCATAATGCAGGTCCGAGTACTAGCTATCAACTTTGATCGTTCGAGCCTGTAGTAGCATTTGATTAGAGGTGAGGGTAAGTACTTTTCATCGTAGGCTTACCTATCTCTTTTCGTATAGTGTTTGCTAGTCTTTTGCTTTTTGAGACAAGTTTGTATTTTGGGTCCACTTTTGGGACTTGTATTATTTTATTTTCGATAGAGTTATACTTGTGACTTCCAGGTTCTGGAGGGATCTATTTATAAATATCTTTTGGTTGTTTCTGTCTGTTGTTCTATTTCTGCTATTAAATTACTACTTTTGCTTTGTTTCTACCCTTATATCCATTGCTTGGTGTTCTGGTTATAAGTTGGCTTACCAACTGGTGGGTTATAGTAGTTTCCATCATGACTTGAGGAATTGGGTCATGATAAGTTAGCATCAAAGCCCAGGTTCACCAGTCTCACTTTTACAGAGCTAATACCTAGTAGAGTCCTATCGATCTGTGTGGAGACGTTCGTAACCTATTTTTTAGAGGCTACATGGTGTCATTATGAATGCTTTCTTTTGTATCACATTTGTGAATCATGTGTATTATTGGTTTTATGGTATCTCATTTGTTGCGCTCTTTCACAGAATGACTTGTATGCGCCGCGCGACAGCCAGGGGTAGCGTTCGACCTCCCCACCAGGCCAAGGCTACAACACAAACCCCAGATAAGAAGAGGGATACAAAGCCTACATAAGACCCTCCAACAGAACATTGATAACACTCAACTCACTCTCCAAAACCAATTAAAAGAGCGAGGGGTTGTAGTCAATATAAAAACCCAACGAAGAGTCGGAGTCGAATCCCACAGGAAATGGTATAGAGATTGATTGGAGTGGGTAATTAGTTTGATACTTGCAATTTAGGTTGAATAACTATAACTTGCTTGAAAAAAAGGTTATGGCTTGGATCTATTGCCCTGTTCTTATAAGAGAGAATAGAGTACGGTATTGGGTTGTTTAGGATTGGCATTTAGAAGAGACGAAAGGAGATTCTAGGCATAGATGCTTTGATATCGAAATATTATTAGCATCAATGAAGATGACTTAGCCTATTCATAAATGTTCATCAATATAGAGCAGCACAATTATCCCTATGTGACATTAATTTTTAATCCCCGCACCCCTAGATTGCTTGTTAACTCTTGATTTCATTGATATTTTAGTTTAATTGTGATAATTGATAACCAAAGCTTTATATTGAGTTGGTGGTATCATCCACCCAATTATTTTTACTATTAAAAATGAGCTAATTTAAAGTCCAAATTTCTTGATAACGAATTCTCCATTAACCGGAGATTGATAGTAGGAATTAAGTTTGTAACCTTAACCCTTAAGTTAACCCCATAGTAATTAGACAAAATTTATGTATGAACAACAATAAAATAAAGCATAGCACAATACGCATGGATTAGTGGTATATTTGCACTCATTTAAGGTCCATTTAGCTCAATAATTAGTGTACTCAATGCCTAATTTTTTCCTATTATGATAGAATGTTGATAATTTGTAACCATGAATGCAATAGGACAAGGCAAGGACAAATGTTTGAAAGAATGGTCAAAAATACAAAAAGAAGTGCAAAACTAAGAATTGTAGATCGCCTAACAAGAAGGGCGAGTTGCCAAAGAAATATTAGACCGACTAAGTTGATAGTGCATTAAGTCAGCCCTTAAGGTCAATCGGAAAGGTGATGCAAGAAGGGCAATCCATCGAAAGACATAAGGTGAAGTGAGTAGATGTCGCCGAATCGAACAGTGCTGGCAGATAAAATGACGGCTCAAAGGGCTATACAAGGTGGAAATTGGCGAGTAACCAAAGTTACAAAAGTGAACTCTAACGGGATTGTATATTGAGACTCAAACACATGAAGCTTGAAGTAATAAAAAGGCGAACCAAAGAAAGATGGTCGATTCACCAAATATAGTTGGTGAACTGAGCTAACTCGCTGAAAGGGACACATAACTAATATTTGGGAAAATTTTTGGGAAACTATAAATAGCTCAGAGGAGAGAGAAGAGTGTGTGGAAAAATTAAGAGAAATATTCTGAACATTCTAGAGAGAAACATTTTCCATTTAGCAATAAAATATTTATTGTTGAAGCTTTCAATTGTGTAAACTTGAATTTGGGAAATTGAGGTTGAATTTGAAGTGGGTTTGCTATTAAATACTCAAATTCATGCTAACCATGGCTAATTTCATGCAAGGTATAATCTATTTACACTTTGTAATGTGTGGCTAAAACCCCAAACTCTTGGGGTGTGATTATGGGGTTGAATGTTGATTTAATTTAATGAGTTTATTGAATTGCTCTGTTTTATGACGGTTAATCATAGATTTGACTGATTACCAAGTGATTAATTCATGAATTGAGGTGGCCAGCTTTATTATAGTTTTGATGTTGTAATGGTGCTAGAAAGAGACAAATGTAAGTGAGTAATTTGTTCAATAGCTGTAGTCTAATTTACTTGATTACAGATATAAAGTTTTGGGTTGTTTTGAATGGTATATAGATGAAACCAAAAGGAGATTCTATGCAAGAATGCTTTGAGATCGAAAGAAGATTATCGTCAACTATGATGACCTAGCTTATTTGTGATTAATAATTTGTAATGAGAAATTCTATGATACCCCAAGTGAAATTAACATTCGATCCCCACACTCCTAGAGTCCATTAGTTCGTGAATCATCGATTATTTAAAATTTGTCGATTGGGTGTTCGAATTCTTGCTGTTATACTTGATGGACTCATCCACCCAATTATAAATTTCAACTTCATTAGAATTAATTGCTTGTTAACACTTTAATTAAATTCTTAACCATATACCATTCCTTGTGGAATTCGACCCCGACTCTTAGTTAGGTGTTTTTATTACAATGACCGCTCACTCATTTTATTAGTTTTGAAGGGTGATTTGAAATTTATCAAAAATGGCGCCACTGCTGGGGAGTGGTAGTTAGGAATCTAATTAAAGAAGTAATTTGTATATTAATTTGTTTTATAGTTGAACAGTCATAGGCTTGGGTTTCTTGTGGTGACCTCTTGATAGGTGCAATGATGAATGCGCATCATGGTAATGATTCTAGTTATCATGGGAAAGACAATGATGTTAGAAGAGAAGATGAAGTGGTTTCTCACACCATCAAGGAGGTGGGAGTAATCTATTTACCACCGGTGCACAAGGGTGTTACCTTTGTCATAACCAAATCGATGTTGAAGCTCATCAACGCGGAATGATTGTTTTGGGGTATAGATTAGAAAATCCTAATGAGCATCTCCGCAAATTTGCAAGTGTGTGTAATTCTTTTTTCAGTCGAAGGCATCTCCTAAGAGTCAATGCGGCTGATATTATTCTCCTTTTCTTTAATGGGGGAGGCAACTAGATGGTTGATTGAACTACCAAGGATGTCTATTACCTCATGGGAAGAGTTGGTTGGAACATATCTTGAGAGGTTCTTTCCTCCATCCTAAATTATGACGTTGAGAATGAACATTCAAAATTTTGAAAGGATGAGTGGGGAACCATGGCATAAAACTTGGATCCCTTTCAAGCGATTATTGTCTCAATGTCCCAAGCATGGTTTCCCAGATGAGCTACTATTGCAATATTTTTATCGAAGTCTTGATATTCTAAATAAGGCTTTCGTTGATCATCTTATGCAAGGAGGTATCATTGGACAATCATTCACTGAAGCGACGAGGTTACTTGTTGAAATGACAAAAATCAATCAAGCTTAGTATACTTGATGAAATGATAAAAATCAATCAGGCTTGGTATACTATTGATGACTATGTGTCCCTTATACATTTGGGGGCATTCAAGGAGCAAGAAGAGAAGAATCAAGAACGTGACAAAATCATTGCTAGGTTAACCACTCAGATTGAGCTTTTATCTGACCATGTTATTAGAGGTGTAAAGAACGTGATAAATGCAATCTCCTAGTATGGGTATGATGAAGAGGTGTAAATGAGAAGTGAAAAATCGAAGGGTTTTCGGCCAAGTCATCTAAAACTTTGCAGAAATCAAGGTTGGACCAGTGGTAATGATAATAGGTTTCATAGGAGAGAATGGGAATAGGTTAGATATGAAGAACCCTTCATTTCACATGAACCAAGGAAGATGCAAACTAATGATTTGTTGACTAAAATTTTAAATAAGGTTAGAGGGAGAAGATATGATTTTGCAAGGAATGAAGAGTGAATTTTTAGCCTTGTCTACTACCGTGGTTTCACATGCATCTTCCATAAAAACACTTGAAGAAATAATAGGACAGCTGACCGCTCTTGTATATGCTATTCCCTATGAGTGTGACACATCTCATGCAAAGGGGAATCCAAGAGATTCACTAAAAAATTCAGCTATTGTTACTAGAAGAGATAAGGCATTGCAAGAAATAATAAGGCTCGACATACCAATTTATCAATGGGTGGTTGCCGATAATAAATCACCTAAGGACATGGATAAAGTTCAAGAAAAAGAAGTGGAAGGTGAACCAAAAGCAAAGGTGACAAGAAGTGGTGTTGAGGCTTCATCTAAATTACCTCAAATCAAAATTACACCCCTATTCCTTCAAAGATTAAGGAAAAAAATGACAATGCAAAATTCCAAAAGTTTGTAGACATAGTGAAGGATTTGAAAGTGAATATTCTATTGGTGGATGCCTTGCCCAAAATATCGGGTTATGATAAATACATGAAGGAGTTGGTGACTAAGAAAATGGTGATAGATTGTGAAACCATCTAACTACCGCAAACATGTGGTGCGGTAATGACAAAGAATGATGTCCTCAAGAGAGATGTCCACGAGCTTTCACGATTCCATGCACTATTGGTACGTGTACTTTTGTAAAAGCATTATGTGATCTTCGTGCAAGCATAAATTTGATGCCATTGATGGTATTTGATAAACTTGGACTTGAGAAACCGAAACCAAAAAACATGCAACTTCTAACGGCTGATCATTCAATAAGGAAACCGCTGGGTGTGGTCTATGATGTGCTAGTAAAAGTTGAAAAATTTGTGTTTCTCGTTGATGTTGTGGTGCTTGATTGTGAGATTGATGTTGAAATGCCAGTTATTCTTGGGAGAGTGTTCTTGGCCACGGACAAAGCTTTGGTTTATGTGGAAGGTGGTGAGTTGAAGTTCCAGTCAACGAAGAAGTGCTTAGCTTCAATATTCAAAAATAAATGAAATACACAAGTGATATGCATGTTATGTCTCACTTGGATCAAATTGATGATGCCGTAGCAAATATAGGAAGGACAACATATTGTAGGGAACCTTTGGCTCAAGTGCTACTAAATTATGATCAAGATGAAATTAGGGACTATGATGAGATTGTGGCTGCTTTTGTAGGTGTGGGTTCACAAAATTCTTTCCAAGCTAAACTCGACCTTGATTTATCTATTCGAGAAGCACAACCAGCCAAACCATCCATCATTGAACCACCAAAATTAGAGTTGAAATAGCTCCCGCCTCATCTCAAATATGCTTTCTTGGGGTCAATAACACACTTCCAGTAATTATTGCAAGTTATCTCAAACAATGACAAGTGGAATTGTTAATCATAGTGTTGAAGGCGCACATTAAATCCTTGGGGTGGTCAATTGTCGTTATTGTGGGTATTGCACCGGGCATATGCACTCACAAAATAATTTTGGTAGAAGATTGTAAACCGAGTATTGAGCACCAATGAAGATTAGATCATCCGAAGCAAGAAGTGGTAAAGAAGGAGATTATCAAATAGTTAGATGCGGGAGTTATCTTTCCAATTGTGGACAACCAATGGGTAATCCCGCTGCAATGTGTTCCAAGATAAGGTTGTATCACGGTAGTTCCCAACGAAAAATCTAAATTAGTTGCCACTCGACCGTCACCGGGTGGCGTGTGTGCATGGACTATCAGAGGCTTAGTTCTTGGACCGAAAAAGATCATTTTCCCATGCCCTTTATTGAACAAATGCCTGATAAGCTTGCCGGAAAGGGGTGGTATTGCTTTTTTATGGATATTCCAGGTACAACAAAATCTCCATTGCATTGGAGGATCAATAAAAGACAATGTTTACATTCCCTTATGCCACCTTCGCATTCAAGCGAATGCCATTTGGGCTATGTAATTCTCCGGCTACCTTTCAACGATGTATGCTCTCAATCTTTACTGATATGGTAGAGGATTCCATGGAAGTGGTCATGGATGATTTCTCTGCCGTTGGGGATTTTTTTGAAGAATGTTTGAGGCATTTGGAAATGGTGTTAAAATGGTGCGTGGATTCAAACTTGGTCCTTAACTGGGAGAAGTGTCACTTTATGGTGAAAGAAGGAATTGTGGTTGGGCATAAAATATCTAGGGATGGTATTGAAGTCGATTAAGTCAAAATCCAATGATCAAAAAATTACCTCCCCCAATTTTGGTAAAAGGTGTGAGGAGTTTTCTTGGTCATGCCGAGTTCTATAGAAGGTTCATTAAAGATTTCTCCAATATTTCTATTCCATTGTGTAGACTCCTTGAGAAAGAAAGCACATTTGTTTTCAATGAATCTTGCATGGTGTCCTTCAAAACACTCAAGGAGAAACTTATCTCATCCCCATTAATCATATCCCCGATTGGAATCTCCCTTTTGAAATGATGTGCGATGCTAGTGGTTTGGCTCTAAGAGCTATTCTTAGGAAACGCAAAAACAAGTTCTTTCATCCTATCTATTATGCTAGCAAAATTCTAATTGTGCTCAAAATAATTATACCGTAACGGATCAAGAGTTGTTGGCGGTAGTATATGAGTTTGAGAAGTTTCGAGCATATTTGTTAGGCACCAAAGTGGTTGTTCACACATACCACATAGCTTTAAGGTACCTTATGGCGAAGAAAGAGGCTAAGCCAAGGTTAATTCGATGGATTTTACTTCTTCAAGAGTTCGAATTTGAGGTTAAAGATAGGAAGGGGTGTGAAAATAAAGTAGCTGACCATCTTTCAAGGTTGGAGGAAAATTCTAGAGTGGTTGAAGAGAAAGACATTGGCGATGCTTCCCTAGATGAGTCAGTAATGGTAATTTCTTCACCCTTTGTTCCTTGGTGTGTGATGTAACCTGATGATTTGAGTAGCCATCAAAAGAGGAAACTCTTATATGGTGTGAAGAAGAAGTATATATGGGATGAACCTTTCCTTTTTAGAGAATGTGCTGATAACATCATTTGGCGTTGTGTGTTGGAAGTTGAAGTGAATGAGATCCTTGAAGCATGTCATGCCTCGCCAACAAGTGGTCATCATGGGGGCATTTTTACAACCTCTAAAGTTTTACAATATGGCTACTATCGGCCTACACTGTTGGGATGCTCACACATTTTGCAAATATTGTGTCCAATGTCAACTACAAGGGAGTATATCTAGGATACATGAATTGCCATTTTCATAAATCCTTGAGATTGAATTGTTTGATGTTTTGGGGATTCATTTCATGGGTACTTTTTCCTAGCTCTTTTTAGGAATAAGTACATCCTTGTAGCGGTTGATTATGTCTCCAAATGGGTAGAAGCGATATCATTATGAAACAATGAAGAACAAAGTGTTACAAAGTTCCTCAAAAAGAACATCTTCACAAGATTTGGTACCTCAAGGGGCTTTATAAATGATGGCGGATCACATTTTTGCAATTGTCAATTCGCAGCCCTCCTCTTAAAATATGGGGTCAAGCACATAGTAGCTATACAATACCATCCATAATCAAGCAAGTAAGTTGAAGTGTTTAATCTAGAAATAAAAGGCATCTTGGCTAAAATAATGAATGTCCATCGTACTGACTGGTCCATCAATCTTGATGATGCACTTTGGGCCTACTGTATGACATTCAAATCTCCCATTGGGATTTCTACCTACAAGTTAGTGTTTGGGAAAGCTAGTCATCTTTCAGTTGAGTTAGAACACAAAGCATTGTGGGCATTGAAGAAGATAAATATGAATTAGGATGTAGCCTCCAGAGACCGTGTACACCAAATCTTTAAGCTGGATGAATTTCATTTGCAGGCCTACAAAAGATCCTCACTACATAGGGAGAAAGTTAAAAGGTGGCATGATGCTAAGATACTATCTCGTGAGTTTCGGGTAGGGGAGTTAGTCCTACTATTCAATTCAAGGTTAAAACTCTTCCCAGAATGCTCAAATCTAAGTGGATTGGTCCGTACACTATCAGACGGGTGTATGGCAATGGAGCGGTTAAAATTGAAGATGCAAAGGGAGTGCAATTCAGAATCAATGGACAGAGGTTAAAAACATACTTTGGAGAAGGTCATGATGTGAGGGCTGTTGAAGTGATGTATCTGGATGATGTTTAAAGAACCTATCCACGTCGTTCCATGACGTTCAATTAGGAGCTTCTTGGAAGGAAACCTAAGTGTTAGTTGTTTTCAATATTCTGGGTGTTAACATGTGCAAGTATTGAGTAATAGGTGATGGTAGGGGCAACTCGGTGATGCCCCGAGTACAGTAGGTGAAGCTCCAATGAGTCTGCCCTTTAGGAGGCTCAACTTTAGGTGCTTACTGTCTATTTCGGTGATGCTCATCACCTACTAGGCGATGCACCGACGCCATTAGGAGAACCCACTGCAGTCAGCCTAGTTAGGCACAAAAAATGGGAAGCACACTTGTAATCTTGGCGAGGCGAGGCAAGAAAAAGTGATTCACCCATGTACAATGTATCCCACCGAAGTGAAGGACATATTGTCCTAACACTATAGCCCTAATAGGCGATCTGAGTCTACTCGGTGAATATTAATACAATGATTGCTCGGGGAGTGCTCCTACCTTCATCTCTTTATGACATTTTTGTGCATTGAGGACACTATTTTTTCCTTTTTGGTGGGTGAGGCACATTCCAGATGGCCCCAACAAGTATCCCCTTTTGATTGTAGTTGGTTATTATAAGTTTTGAACAGTTGTAGTATTACTTTTGTTTATATTAGAGTTCTCTTTTGGATTAAAGCTTGTCACTCTATTTGTGTTTAATTCTCTCTTGATGTTGCTTCCCCCTGAGTATAAATCGTGAAATGCTTGAAGTTTTCATTGATAACAATTTGAGGATCGATTGTGCTAAATATTGATGTCTTAAATAGTACTCATGATGAGTATGATGCATAGTGTCGGTGTTGCGAGAATGAAATCGATGTGGTTGCACCTTTGAGCCATCTCTTTGAATCTTTTGTTGACTAGTTACATTTTGATGTGAGCCTTACAATGAACATCGCACGTACAATTTTTATCTTTTCAGGATATGTTATATGAGTGTATTTCAAAGTTCCATGTGTGGTGAGATCTTACTTGAAAGCATGCATGTGGAGTTCTAGAATTTGCCTTGTTAGTCCAATTGTCTGAATCATGGTTAATGTGAGACATGATCTTGGGCAAAAATTTAAAGTGGGAACCAAATTGTCCATAAATCCTTTGTGACTACCTTGTGAGGGTGTGAATCCGTTTTGGCACCAGTTGAGCCTAACCCATTTGTTGACAACCAAAAGAAGCCTCTTAAACTAAAATATCCCTACCTTTTCACCAAAAATAACTCCTTTTTGAAGCATTGTGATGTTTTAATAGCCAACTTAGGCCAAGAGCCTAAGTTGGGGGTGTGGAAAGGAAGGATGAATGAAAGCCAAGTGCAGTGCAAAGAAAGATGAAATGAGACTCAACTTTGAAAGTGCTTCAAAAAAGGAACCCCTCATAAAAATAAATCATCATTGTGATGGAAATGACTTGGAAAAATGAAAAAAAATAGAAGAGAAGTGAAGGAAATAAAAGGGGACGCCAAATAAATTGAGTGACAAGTCAAGGGTTGAGTTCTCAAATGAAAAAGAAGGATAAGAACTTGAAAAGAGGTAATGTTGATTGCAACAATGCTTTGAAAAGGTATAAGTCACCAATCGAAATTGACAATACCTTAACCCTCAACCCCATTATAAGCCTAAAAGACCCTTGAGATCTTGCATGAAATAGGTTGTCTGATGATTGGAAAATATGGGCAAACCTATGGGGCAAAGCTTGCATATGTTGCTCTTTTGAGAGAGTGAGAGTTGAATTGATTCCTGTTACTTTTATTGAATTTCTCTGTGAGAGCATGAAATCATTCTTGATATGAGGGCACTTAAATGCATATATTGAAACATGTTCTTGCATTAGGCAAGAAGCTAAAGTGAGCTTGAGCTTATTTTGAGACTAGTTAGGCATCATTTGAAGCTTTTTGATCATAATTGAGGGTAACATGCTATTGAGAGTAGTCTTTCTTTAGAACTTTCATGTTAACTATCATTGAGTATTGTTGTAGACACCCTTATTGATCTTATCGTGTTCTTGATTTACTTGAGGACAAACAAACGTTTAAGTTGGAGGTGTTGATGAGTGGTATATTTACACTCATTTAAGGTCCATTTAGCTCAATAATTAGTATCCTCAATGCCTAATTTTGTCCTATTCTGATAGAATGTTGATGATTTGCAGCCGTGAAGGAAATTGGACAAGGCAATGTCTGATGTTTGAAAGAATGACCAAAAATACAAAAAGAAGTGCAAAACTACGCATTGTAGGTTGATGAGTGGTGAATTTCCACTCATTTGAGCCTCTTATCTTAGTTATTTTGGCTTGCTTTGGTTTAGAATCAGTGCTTTTAATATGGATTTATTCGTATTTGCAGGAAAAAGAAATGGAGAATGGATTTAGAAGATCATTGAAGAAACCAAGTGGAATTGGAGCAAAAAGAGGTCAAATTGGAAGAAAGTAGAATTGGCAGGAAATTACTCTTCACGACCCCGTGATTAAGAGGTTGTGATCGCATTTCCACACATATTTGAATCTCGCGATTGCATGACCCAGCGACACTGCTCATCGCGATCGCGTGAGCTAGATGTTGCGACCGCAAAGGGTAAACTGCATGGTGCCTGGAAAAATTTGGAATTTCACAAAATCTATTCCCAAAACCCTTTTTACACTCGGGGGCAGTCATCCTTCGATTATGCAACATTCATATAAAAAATAGAGAATTCTTCTTAGCTTAGCTTACTTTTTAAAGACTAAATTGTAGATTTCGATTAGGGGTTGATACATTGAAAGTGAGTTGCCTCACATTTCAGTTGTGGATTTGAAGATTGTGTTCTAATTTAGTTACATCTTTTACTCTTTCTTCAGTTCCTTGTTCTTAGTTGCTAGAATTGTAGGTGTGATGATTTGTATGAAATTGGGGCTTTTGTGCTTGAAATAGACAAAGCTATTTGAGTGTTTGATTAATTGGTTTATTGCTTTTGTAGTTCCTTGTTTCTAGGATTGATTTCATGATATAGGTTCAATCTAGTTTTCATGTTTGCATTTATAGGTTGATAATGCATGCTCAATCTTAGCTTCCAATCTCCTATTGATGCTCAAAAGATATTGATTGGAGTTTATAATTAGATTGATAATCACATTTTGACTTTGAATCTTGAATTTGAGATTGAAAGATAAAAGTTTAGGGTTTCTTTGTTGGGTGCAAGGCTTCCTTTAAAGAGAGTTCTCAATTAAGGTAGTTGGTTGTTTCATATTTGTGTAATTGAGACCGAAAGGAGATATCACAATAAAATTCTTTGAGATCAAAAGATAATTAACATAAGTGAAGATGACCTAGCCTACTTATTAGTGTTTGATCTTGGATTGAATTGCAATGGATTCTTGAGTGTTGATTGAATCTCAAGTTTTCCAAATTCCCATACATCCCTTGGTTGATATCGTCTTTGCCCCTGTTAGAAGAGTAGTTGTTAAAATTTCCATCTATTTGATATTTGTGTAACTTGTCTGTCTAGATTCAAAGTAGTTCCTAGTTATCCTTTTCCTTTTCAATCACCCTTACATTGTTCCTTATGGGATTCGACCCCGACTCTTTGTTGGGTATTTTTATTGATGAGACCAGCTCACTTTTTTGATTAGTTTTGAGGGGTGATTTGAGGGTTATCAAAAATGGCGTCGCAGTTGGGGAACAATTAGGTGTATTAAATTGATTTAGGATTTCTAGTATACTTGTTTCTATCTAGATTGTGAATAGTTGTCTATATTTTCTTTCATTTTGTTTCTATGTCTTTCTGTGATTATTGTATCTTTGATGATGATATGCCTTTTACCGATCCATGTCCTTGTGGGGGCATACATAATAGGCTCATGTGTTGCAAGGAAATCCTACACCTATCCTCCCTTGTGATGGAAAGTTTTATAGCACAGTACCAAGCTCGATGCTATGAGTTTTTCCACTTTGAGATGAGGCTTAATAATCTTAGATCTAAGTCAAGATGAACCATGAGGGGGAAAGATCCTCATTATTCAATGGCCGAAAAGAGTGAAGAAGAGTCTCACAACTTGCACCTTGCTTGGTGTGATGAGACAAGCCAATTCATACTCAAAGTTGAACGGTTTGAAACCGAGCCACGAAGAGGTGAATGTAGATATAGAAGATATCTTGAGCTTGTGCTACCGACCTAGATCAATAACAATCCAAGAAGCCGAAATAAGTAACATGATACTTGAGTTGCAGGAAAAAGCGAAATATATCATATATGGCAACTCTAGTTCATGTGAAGTTAAGAGTGTCACTACTTGAAAGCCAAGAATTATGAAGTTCAATGCTCACGTGGCCTAGTGACTCTTTCACTCTTTCCCAATGATCTAAAATGAAAGCATGATTCGAAGTTAGGTAAGAGATTCAAGTCTTCAAAGTGGAGAGATCGGGTGAAATGCTTGATGCTCTCTTGCACTCCCCATGATTTTCAGAGTGATATTGACCTCATGTTGGGGAGACGGTTCATTGCCTCAAAGTGGAAATACAAAGGGCGATGTACCTGGTGTTGCGCCACGACGTTAAATTGTGCGCTTGATGGGAGGCAACCCATCAGTATCTAACTTAGTTTAATTTTGTGTTTTTGCCTTTTAGAATATGTTTAATTTGTTGTTTTTAACTAACCCTCATAATTTCAAGAGTTTATGGTGGGTTTGAATGCACAAAATTGATTAGGAATGAAGTTTGGGGTGAAAAACACGATTGAAAGTGGGAGTGGGCATATTTTGGACGCTCAAGTGCGCCTAAGGGATTGGGCGAATTGCCCTTATCCCCCTTGCCATTACCCAAATGGACAGTAGCTTCAACAAATCTGGCACTCGATTGCTCATCGTAATCGTGAGAGCCTCTGGCCATGATCGCGATGCATTAAATTGTCAAGATCATGATCGCGAGTAACATGTACTGGGATCGTGTAAGGTAAAATAGCTGCGGGTCACGATCACGAGGCTACATGCTGCGATCGCGATGAAGCGCGTGAATTTAAAAAAGCAAATGTTCAAAAATCAGATTCATTGCACCATTCAACTCCTTAAAACGACCCAAAAACTTCTCCCCTTATAAATTCAATTGCTCCAATCAATTATCTTTTGCAAAAATCTCCTTCAAGAGTTTTTTCTTCACTCAAAGTATGACTTCTCCCTTCCTTTATTGATTGATGTTTGAAAGTGGTAAGTAGTTTCCCAAGGGTTGAGTTTCACCCTTTTATTTTAATCATGATTGGTGTTAAAAAACTTAATTTTGTGGAGTTTGTTGTTTATTAATGTAGTGTATGGGTGTTAAATGAATGGTGGGGGAAATAGAAAGCTTGAACTTGTTGAAAAGGGCATGAGAATGGGTTGCCATAACCTGTTCGAAGAAATGCCTAAGTGAAAAAAAATTCGAGGATGAGTTTCTAATTCGTGATCGAGAGGTCTAATCCCGCGATCGCGATGCGAACAATTTGAAAAAGTCGTGATCGTGATGTCTCATCCCATGATCGTGATGACTTGAAAAGGTTAGGCGTGCTATCTTGTGAATCCATCTCATGATCACGATGAGTCATCCGCCTGATAGTTATCTTTGCCGAAAATAGTAGCTTTGCGCCCGTTCCCTCGATTTCCTTTTCATTCATTTCTTTGGCCTAATTGCTTAATTATACAATTCTTTACGTACCTTTGCATTCATTTGACAAGTTTGCATCTTGTGTAGGTACTACATTTACGAAAGCATGGCCGACAACGTCAACCAAATCGAAGAACAAATTCAAGAAAATATTGTGTGGGATGAGATTTTTTATCATGAGTGGTTTGTGTCCGCCAAGTGGCACCGATTGTATGACCGCTTTCTTACAAAGAACGTCATAAAGGAGAGAAGCATACTTTTGGATAACCTTGAAAAGCGCATGCCTGGTTTTTATGGCCGCTTAGAGACAACCGGTTGGTCGTGTTTAATAGCTGAGCCTATCAAGGATAATTACTCCTTGGTGCGCGAATTCTATGCCAACGCCGTGAATCTAACTTTCAGACTGACTTTGTAGTCATGGTCCGAGGCAAGCAAGTACACTTTGACCTCATTAGGATTAATGCATACTATGGCCTTCCCGATAATGACAATGAAGTGCACCTTGCAAGGGCACATGAAGAAGGAAAAGAATGGTTCATGCGACATTTTCATAAATGTCATAGGCCAAAGTGGATTGAGAACAACACTTAGATCGAGTCCACCGAATTAACCATCAAGGACAAGACTTGGCTTTCCATAGTATGTAGCCGAGTCACCCCTTCTAGGAATGAGATTGATGTGTCCCCTGACAGAGCTATATTGATTTGTGCTATAATAAAGGGACTTACGGTTGATGTCGGCAAGTTGATTGTTCAACATATGCAAGAGGTGATTATTGAAGGTACAAAAATCTCCCTTTTCCTTCTTTGATCACTTATTTGTGCCAGGCGGTCGGTGTAGACAGTAAGGATGGAGATAGCATACGAGATCCAAAAAAACGTATTCATCCACTCAAGAAGAAGGAACCGGGGCATATGCTTAAGAAGAGGAAGATAGATGTTAGTGATCTGGCATTTGGTACTTTCGCCGAGAACAACACTTCACTTAGCCAGGGCACCACTTCCACCTCTATTGGACCACTTTAGAAATGACCTCCTGCTTTAGTTCACATATTCGGACAGGTGCACAACTTTGATTCACAAATCCATTCTCAGATTCAAGAGTTAGTGCGACACCTTCCCATTGGCCCTGGAGAGAGCTCCTTGGTGTCATGTACTATTTTTTCTACCTTTACCACATTGATGCATGGTCAGCATATTATTAAGGATAAGATGGAAAGGATGGAGAGGATACATGAGAAAATGAAGGAGCATGAAAAGAAGAAGACCAAATTTCTGAACAAAATGATGGATAAACTCCGGAAATTCTGTGGGTCCGGTGATGATACTGATGATGTACTTTCAAACCCCAACAACTCCGCTTCTAAGTGAGATCATTTAAAGGAGCCCTCATATTCTCTTTAGATTGTAGTGCTATGAGGACACAACTGCATTTTTAGTTGGGGGTGCCTCCATTGTTGGGTTTACTTTGTTTATGTTTTGGATCTGATACTGCCCTTGTCGGTTTTATTTTGATACTATGGTTTTATTTTGCATTTATGGATTATGTGCCCTCATTGGGCTTGTTGATATGTTATGTTGGGTTGGTTTGTTTATTTTTTTCTTTTAGTTATAGATTTTCTTTGTTTTTGTTTTAAATAATTGAGACATGGATTGACGATGCCCAATGATGGATAGAATAATGATTTTATAAGGGTAAATTGTCGATTGCTTGTGAGTGTTTTATTGGTGTTGGATGTGGCGATGTCTGAGTAACCAACCCTAGATAGATGCATGAGGTTGCTCGATGATATACATGGTGACTACTTTCTTAAGGGCAACATCATCATCTTTTTGGGAGGTTGTGGCTTGGTTGGTACTAGGAATATAGTTGTGCATGTGAATGAAGTAAAGCATACCCCTTCGTTTTTGAAAGTTGAGCGTGAATGAATGATTTTGTGACAACTCTCATAACTCTTTTTGTGACTTTTGATTCGTTAGCGCTTTAAATGTTTGATGCCACTTGCACTTTAAAAAGGAAGTTGGATTTTGAACCATCTTAATTGATTTGCATGCTATGTGTGGTGAGTTTTTATGAATAATCCCTTGTGATCAATTGTGTTAACTAAAACATGCTCTGTTGGTCTTAAAACGTTGGTCTCGATTGAGTTTGGTTGGAGAAATGATCTCAGGATTTCTTTTATTGCCGTTGAAGTCCACTTAGCCTAAAAAAATTCCCACTTTTACACTAAATGTATCCTTAGTTGTCCCCTTTGAGCCATATCCTTTTTATTGGCAACCACATTACAAGCCTTGAACATTTTTGAAAAGTAACCTTCTTTTGAACCCATTCCTTCCTTGAACTTAAGGATTGTGGAACTTGAGGTTAAAAGGCTAAGTTGGGGAGTGTTATGGGAATTTTATAGATGGATGCTTACCACATGAGGGATTGATTAAAAAAAAAGAGAGTTTGGGAATGGAGGAAAAAGTTTCAAAGAAAGAAAAAGTTGTGAAAAAGAAAGAAAGACTTTGAATAAAAGTGAGACTTGAATCCTCTAAAAAGTTGAAAATGGTTGCATGTGGGACATCTAGAATGGAAGAAAGGAAAAATAAGAAAATGATGTGAAGTGTGCATTGAGTTAAAAGGTGAAGAAAAGTGGAACAGTTGTTGAATGAAAATTTGTTGTGTAGCGTTCAAGGAGGGTGTAGTCACTTATACCCAAATGATGTCCTAACCTTCCCCAAGCCTACTTTACAAGATTAACAAAGACTTCGAGAGTTTTAACCGAATGAAGTTGACTCAATATTGATTGAAAATATGGGCAAGCCTATGGTGTGGCATTTGCATTCATGAGATTTTTCATTGTGAGTGTGAGTGTTTGCATCTTTGTCCCTTTTCTTGTAAATATTTTGTGAGTGTGTTGGGTCATTTCTATCTTTCTAAGGGCATGTAAGTTGGTAAAGTGGTGATTTTGATAATTCCATAATGAGTCAAGGGAGCATAACAAATAACTAATGAATTGAGTCACTTCTTGAGTATGAGTTGTTGTCATTCAATGATTCTAAATTCTTTAAAGTTTGCCATGAGAATGATGGATTTAGTTTGTGAAAAGTTTGCTTGCAGATTATTTGTTAGTACCAACCAAAGCCATTACCTTTGTCCCTAAGTGGATATGGTGAAACTGATGTGCGGTGTATGCTAGAATAAGAGCCTGTTGAGTTGTTGGTTTTCTTTACTTGAGGACAAGCAAAATTTCTAAGTTGAGGGTGTTGATGATTTGTGAATTTCCACTCATTTGAGGCTTTTTTCTTAGTTATTTTGGCTTGCTTTGGTTTAGAATCAGTGCATTTAATGTGGTTTTCTTCATATTTGTAGGAAAATGAAATAGAGAATGGATTTAGAAGATCTTTGAAAAAACCAAGTAGAATTGGAGAAAAAAGAGGTCAAATTGGAAGAAAGTAGAATTGGCAGAAAATTACTCTTCACGACCGCGTGATGAAGAGGTCGCGATCACGTTGCACACATATTTTAATCACGTGATCACGTGACCCAGGGACACTGCTCATCGTGATCACATGAGCTAGATGTCCGACCGCGAAGGGTAAACTTCATGGCGCTTGGAAAGATTGGGAATTTCACGGAATCTATTTCCAAAACCTTTTTTACACTCATGGGCAGTTGATGAGCCTGAGATGTCGACTAAATTAGGGCGTTGTTTTGATAGTTTATTGTTCTCAAATGCCTAATTTATGCTCCAAACTGATGTTAAGATGTTGATTTGCAGCAAAGAAGGCAAAAGTAGCAAGGAAAGGAAATTACCGGGTGAAAAGGAGCTAAAATGATGAAAAAGGCTGAAGATAACAAAAGCTGAGAATCGCCAAAGCCACTCGGTGACTCGCCGAGTGGCACTTCAGCTCGCCTAAAGTTCTAGACTACCATCCCTAGGGAGAAGCCAATTTGGTGATGGATTTGGACATTCGGCGGACCGCCGACTGGATCGCCTAAAGTCACAGAACCTTGAGGACTAAAAGCCTAGGAAGACCGGCGATGAGATGGAGCGATTGGCGCGTCGCCGACGCTCGACTTACCTCGCCTAATGCTCCTTGCAACTGAAATTTGGAAAACTATAAATTGAATTCTAAGAGAGTTCAAAGGCAGCTCAATTTTGGTTTTCTTCGGTTTTTGGGAGAGTTTTCTTATTATTTTCCATCAGAGAACAACTTTGAAGGGTTTTTCAAGTAGATTCGAAGTGGGTCTTTGATTTTTAGCATTTTGGATCATTTTAATGACTTTGATTGTAATACCCAGATCATGGAGAATATTTTTGGTAGTAATTTCTCTCTTTTTATGATGCTTGGCTAAAACCCCAATTCTTGGGGTGTGATTATGTGATTATTTGCTTAATTAGCTTATGGCTATTATTGTTTAATGATTTAAATGCTGTTTTAATGTGGGTTTGATCGATAGCTGAGTAGTAATTTATGAATTATAGTTGTAAATATAATTTTAGCTTAGTGTTTTGGGCTTGCTCGAGAGAGAGGTTCTAAAACCAAGGTTATCGATTGATGATTGTAGTGTGTGGGTTGTTATGGGTTTAGCTCGAGAGAGTGAATCTTAACTCATTGCTACCTATCTAGCTCGAGAGAGTAGATAAATTAAGGTTTTGGACTGTTTTGGAGTTTCAAACTTGTCGAGGTTCGAGAGAACTCACCTGAACCATAATAGTTGTTCGAGAGAAAACTATTGCACCTATAGTCTATCCAACCCATAGTGATTCAACACTTTATTATTAAGCTCCAATTACCCATATAGTGAAATTAGCTTATAATCGATCACATCCCGATAATTCCTTCCTACTTATCTAATCCCCTGTTTTAGTGATTATTGTAGTTGTTAATTGATATCTTAAAACCCCCCATCCGACATTCGTTGTCAAACCTTTGACTTATTTTATTTGATTTCGGTAATGTCTACTTTTATAACTGATTAGAATCACATCTTTACTTCCTAATGGAATTCGATACGATACCGCTCCCTGTGGGTTCGACCCTAACCTTTCATTGGGCTATATACTAGATTATGATCTTCTACATCTAGAATTGGATGAGGTGTATTTGAGACGTTAATCAAAATGGCGCCGCTGCCGGAGAGTGGTGTTATTGAATTCTCTTTTGGAAATGGGTTTGTTATTTGATTGTGTTATAGTTGAACCCATTTACTGTTTGTTGTTGTTTGTTGTCTTTTTGCACAGGTGACGAAATAAGTGTCAACGGAAGCAATGGAATGGCCAATCCCAAAAATGTAGCTTGAATTGGTATATCCGTCGTGCCACGACGTTAAATAAGGTGCTTCTTGGGAGGCAACCCAAGTTTTTGATGTTTTTAATATTGCTTTTGAATAACGGGTGTTGATTGTGCAGGTTGGAAAGTTGAAAGAGTAGGAAAATGAGGAGTAGGCGAGCCAAAAGTCCTGTCGGCGACTCACTGAACAGGTCGGTGAGCCCGACTTGGACCGCCGTTTAAACCACCCAAATTTCTGGGGATTCTGTAAAACTCGGTGAGCTAAAGGGAGGCTCGGCGTATCGCCGAGTGGGTTGGCGACCCCGATTAACGTCGCCGACCAGCGCGCAAACTGAAGAGTTTTAAAAGACCAAACAGTTGTAAATTCAAAAATCTCTTCATTTTCATACTTTTCGATATCCGTACTCTCACAACCGCTTAGATTATTGTTTCTGCATTATTATTCTCACTTTATTTGGAATCTTGTGTTCGGGGTGGATTTTAGAATTACATTTCTTCCTAGCTTTCCAAATTTTTGGCATCAAAGGTTGGTTTTCATTATTTCCATACCCACCTCTATTGGGCTGTTTTTGTGAATATTGTTATTTTTGGGTTTTGTGAATGTTGGATCTGACTTTACACATCTATATCTTGGATTTTGATCCATATTGTTCCATTGTTTTGAATTGTAAATGGTTTTGAACCAAATTTAAAATTTTGCCACCTCTTGAGTGTGTGATTGTGGCTGTTCTTGTACAAATTTGAGTGTCCGTTGTGGTCAATACCGATGACTTGAATAGTGCTCTTAATTGAACAAATGAATGTGCCGCTACGATGAGGCAAACAAAGTTACATAGGCAATATGTGAACTTTTAGCATCTCGTTGTGACTAGCCTGTTGTCGAATGAGTCTCTTGTGATGAACATTGCACGCTAGCTAGAAAATGTGTAGTCTTATTTGATAATTGTATCAATGCCTTGAGTTGTGAGGTTGTATTGAACATTGTTCTTGATGACACCTAGAATTTTTCCCGTTGGTCCGGTTGATTGAGTGATGCAAGCAATAGACATGATCTTAGGCAAATTTTTTGAAGAGTGAGCCTATTTGTCTACATACCTCTTTGTGGCCAACCTTGTGAGAAGTGTGAACCTTGCTTGGCCCCTTTTGAGCCTAACCTTTTCTTGGAAGAAACTTGAATAATTGTGACCTCTCTTTATCCCTTCACCCATAACTTTCATGAAGTATGGTTTGTTTGAATAGCCAACTTAGGCCAAAAGCCTAAGTTGGGGGTGTGGTGGAAAAGAAGAAAAGTCAAGAAGTGTTAAAAATCCCCCCTTGTTTATGAATTGTTTTGAAAAAGTTGGAACCCCTTCATGTAAAAAAAAAAGAGAGAAAAGAGAGAAAAAGAAGAAAGGAAAGAAAAAGACTGAAAAGGAGAAAAAGTTGTGAAATAAAGTAGTAAAATTTTGAAAAGAAATGGGGTATTTGGTGGTTCATATGAAGTTGAATAATGGGATGGATTATGAGCAAGTTTGCAATGTGAAAGAAAAGGAGGAAAGTGAATTTCAAGCCATACTTCATGAAGGTAGAAGCCACTAAGAATAAATGACCATACCTTTACACTCAGCCCCGTTACAAGCCTTGAAAAGACCTTTGTGATCTTGAGTGAGCTGAAACAACTATTGATTGGAAAATAAGGGCAAGCCTATGGGTGGAGTCATGCATTGTTCATCTTTGTGAGTGAGAGCTGTACGTTATTCCGGGACTTTAAATTGTTGAGAAATTTTGTGTGAATATGGAATCATCTTTGTTGTGAGGGCATTTGAATACCTTTGTTGAGCTTGAACTTGCATTTGAAGCAATCATTGTGAGCTTTAGTACTCTTGATGACGATGAGTCACAATTTGAAACTTCGAGTGCACAATTGATCATTGTATAAGTAATTTGAACCTTGTTGTGTGCATTTATGTTGAGTCTTATGCAACACTATTTATAAACATCCTTGTTGAACTGATTGATCTTGAGTTTTACTTGAGGACAAACAGAATTTTAAGTTGGGGGTGTTGATGAGCCTGAGATTTTGACTCATTTAGGGCGTTGTTTTGATAGTTTATTGTCCTCAAATGCCTAATTTATGCTCCAAACTGATGTTAAAATGTTGATTTACAACAAAGAAGGCAAAAGGAGCAAGGCAAGGACATTACCGGGTGAAAATGAGCTAAAATGACTAAAAAGGCTGAAGATAACAAAAGTTGAGAATCGCCAAAGCCACTCGGCGACTCGCCGAGTGGCACTTCAGCTCGCCTAAAGTTCTAGACTGCCAGCTCTGGGGAGAAGCCAATTTGGCGATGGATTTGGACATTCGGTGGACCGCCGACACATTCTAGATCACCTAAAGTCACAGAACCTTGAGAACTAAAAGCCAAGGAAGACCGACGATGAGATGGAGCGATTGGCACATCAACAACCTGGTCAGCGACGCTCGACTTACCTCGCCTAATGGTCCTTGCAGCTGAAATTTGGGAAACTATAAATTGTTTTCTAAAAGAGTTCAAAGGCAGCTCAGTTTTAGTTCTGTTCGGTTTTTGGGAGAGTTTTCTTCGTATTTTCCATCAGAGAACAACTTTGAAGGGTTTGTCAAGTAGATTCGAAGTGGGTCTTTGATTTTTAGCATTTTGGATCATTTTAAAGACTTTGATTGCAATACCCAGATCATGGAGAATGTTTTTGGTATTAATTTCTATCTTTTTATGACGCTTGGCTAAAACCCCAATCTTGGGGTGTGATTATTTGCTTAATTAGCTTATGGGTATTGTTGTTTAATGATTTAAATGCTGATTTAATGTGGGTTTGATCGATAGCTGAGTAGTAATTTATGAATTGTAGTTGCAAATACAATTTTAGCTTAGTGTTTTGGGCTTGGTCGAGAGAGAGGTTCTAAAACCAAGGTTATCGATTGATGATTGTAGTTTGTGGGTTGTTATGGATTCAGCTCGAGAGAGTGAATCTTAACTCATTCCTACCTATCTAGCTCGAGAGAGTAGATAAATTAAAGTTTTGGGCTGTTTTGTAGTGTCAAGTTTGTCGAGGTTTGAGAGAACTCCCCTGAACCGTAATAGTTGTTCGATAGAAAACTATTGCACCTATAGTCTAGCCTACCCATAGTGATTCAACACTTTATTATTAAGCTCCAATTACCCATATAGTGAAATTAGATTATAATCGATCACATCCCGAGAATTCCTTCCTACTTGTCTAATCCCCTGTTTTAGTGATTATTGTAGTTGTTAATTGATAGCTTAAAACCCCCCATCTGACATTCGTTGTCAAACCTTTGACTTATTTTGTTTGATTTCGATAATGTCTACTTCTATAACCGATTAGAATCACATCTTTACTTCCTAATAGAATTACGGAATCGCTCCCTGTGGGTTCGACCCCAACCTTTCATTGGGTTATATACTAGATTTCGATCATCTACACTTAGAATATGATGAGGTGTATTTGAGACGTTAATCAGCAATCACTGTTCGATTATGCGACATTCATATAAGAAAATAGAGAATTCTTCATAGCTTAGCTTAATTTTTGAAGACTAAATTGTAGATTTCAATTTGGGGTTGAGACATTGAAGGTGAGTTGCATCACATTTCAGTTGTGGATTTGAAGATTGTGTTCTAATTTAGTCATTTTTTACTCTTTCTTTATTTCTTTGTTCTTAATTACTAGAAATATGGGTGAGATTATTTGTATGAAATTGGGGCTTTTGTGCTAGAAATAGACAAATCTATTTGGGTGTTTGATTAATTGCTCTATTGCTTTTGTAGTTCTTTGTTTCCATGCTTGATTTCATGAGATAGGTTCAATCTAGTTTTCATGTTTGTAATTTAGGTTGACAGTTTACGCTCAATCTTAGCTTCCGATTTCCGATTGATGCTCGAAAGAGATTGATTGAAGTGGAGAATTATATTGATAATCACATTTTGACTTTGAATCTTGAATTTGAGATCGAAAAATAAAATTTTTGGGTTTCTTTGTTGGGTGCAAGGCTTCCTTTAAAGAGATGTCTAAGTTAAGGTAGTGGATTGTTTCGTATTTGTGTGATTGAGACCGAAATGAGATATCACAATAAAAAACTTTGAGATCGAAAGATAATTAGCGTAAGTGAAGATGACCTAGCCTACTTATTAGTGTTTGATCTTGGATTGAATTTCAATGGATTGTTAAGTGTGGATTGAATCTCAAGTTTATCCAATTCCCATACATCCCTTGCTTGATATCGTCTTTGCCTCCATTATAAGTGTAGTTGTAAAAATTGCCTTCTATTTGATACTTGTTTAACTTGTATGTCTAGATTCGTACTAGTGCCTAGTGAGCCTCTACCTTTTCAGTCGCCCTTACATTGTTCCCTGTGGGATTCGACCCCGACTCTTAGTTGGGTATTTTTATTGACGACCGCCGCTCATATTTATGATTAGTTTTGAGGGGTTATTTGAGCGTTATCATAGATTGCCTAACAAGAAGGGCGAGTCACAAAACAAATCTAAGATTGCCTAAGTTGACAGTGCACTGAGTCACCCCTCAAGGTTAATCGGCAAGGTGAGGCAAGAAAGGCGATCCTCTAAATGACATAAAGCAAAGTGAGTAGATGTCACCGAATCTGACAGTGATGGTAGATAAAATGAAGGCTCAAAAGGCGATACGAGGTGTAAATCGGTGAGTTGCCAAAGTTCCAAAAGCGAAATCAAATGAGATCACCTAATGAGACTCAAACATCTTAAGCTTGATGTAAGAAAAAGGCGAACCAAAGGAAGATAGGTGATTCAGTGAATGCAGTTGGTGAATTGAGCTAACGTCACCGAAAGGGACACAAAACTAATTTTTGGGAAACTATAAATAGCACAGAGGAGAGAGAAAAGGTGTGTGGAAAAATTGAGAGAAATATTTTGAACATTCTAGAGAGAGAAACATTTTCCATTGAGCAAGAACACATTTATTGTTGAAGCTTTCAATTGTGTAAACTTGAATTTGGGAAATTGAGGTTGGAATTGAAGTGGGTTTTCTATTAAATACTCAAATTCAAGCTACCCATGGCTAATTTCATGTAAGGTATAATCTATTTACACTTTGCAATGTGTGGCTAAAACCCCAAACTCTTGGGGGTGTGATTATTGGGTTAGGTGTTGATTTAATTTAGTGGGTTTGTTGAATTACTCTGTTTTATGACTGTTAATCATATATTTGACTAATAGTTGAGTGATTAATTTATGAATTGAGGTGGAGAACTTAATTTTAGTTTTGATTTTGTAATGGTGCTCAAAAAGACCAATGTAAGTGGGTAATTTGTTCAATAGCTGTAGTCTAGGTTACTTGATTGCAGATATAAAATTTTGGGTTGTTTTGAATGACATATTGATGAGACCAAAAGGAGATTCTATGCAAGAATACTTTGAGATCGAAAGAAGATAAGCGTCAACTATGATGACCTAGCTTATTCGTGATTAATCATTTGTAATGAGCGATTCTATAATACCCCCAGTGAAATCAACATTCGATCCCCACACCCTTAGAGTCCATTAGTTCGTGAATCATTGATTATTTAAAATTTGTAATTTGGGTGTTCGAATTCGTTTTGTTATAGTTGGTGGACTCATCCACCCAATTGTTATTTTCGACTTCATTAGAATTAATATCTTGTTAACTCTTTCATTAAATTCTTAACCATATACCATTTCTTGTGGGATTCGATCCCGACTCTTAGTTGGATGTTTTTATTGACAACGACACTCACTCTTTCGATTATTTTTTAAGGGTGATTTAAGCGTTATCACCCCTACATTAAATCAACACCCAACCCCATTTTAGCACCCCTAGATCTTGGGATTTTAGCCACCCATCACAAAAAGTAAAGAAATTATACCTTCCATGAAAACATCCATGGGTAACTTGAAATCAAACAATTACAAGTAAAACCACTTTGGATTCAACTTCAATTTATCAAAATTAATGTCATACACCGAGGCTACCCCCTTGACGTAACACGGAACCTAGGATCACGAGTGACCCCAAGCTAATCCTGAGTTTGGCATATCATGAACATACTGAAAATAGCTCAGTAAATAGGAACTATGCGGAAGCTAAATAAATAGATATTTGAAGAGGAACAAGCCCAACTAGTCTGAATAATAATATAACATAACATAAGAGTTTTAGTGAAGACTAAAACAACTCTTAACATCTCAAGCTGAATCTACTGTTATGTCTGAAAAGCGTCTAACTGAGGTGAGATGATGGGACATGCCCCCAGCTAACTCTAACAAAATTGAAAATTGAGAGTAAAGACTAAAATCGAAAGCATGTCTATTGTACTCGAAGTATGAGGTCTCACCACTGAAAATGCTAAATGCGGACCAGAATCAATCTAAACGTGATCTGAATGCTAAGTGCCTGAACCTACATCATGAAACGATGTAGCGAAAAGTATGCGTCAGTTCTTGGAATATACTAAGCATGCAGGATATAGATACTAAGCTGAATAAAGTACATAACTGAGCAATGATATAATCTGAAAAAGGATATAAATATGTACTGAGGTATAACTAAAAAGAGCTGAACTAAATGCAATGACCAAGTACTAATTATGAAGATAACATGCTGACTGAATACTGAAGTAAATGCTGAATGCCTGGTCAACGCACTAAGAGTATGACTGTGGGAGCTACTATTAACCGACATAAACCACGTGAGCTAAACCTGGTGTCTGATGTATACGCCCCATCGAGAGGACCCAATATACCTTGCCAGGGGTTGATGAGTCTGGGATTTCGACTCATTTAGGGCTTAATATTCAAATATTTAGTGTCCTTAATGCCTATTTTATGCTCTAAACTGATGTTAAAATGTTAATTTGCAGCAATGAAGGCAAAAGTGAAAGCCAAGGACATTACGGGGCAAAGGAGAGAAAAAAGCTGAAGAAGTTGAAGGAAAGCAAGGCTGGTACTCGCCAAAGCCACTCGGTGAGTCTCCGAGTGGACCTCCAGCTCGCCCAAAGTTCCAGCAAGCCAGCCCATGGACAAGACCAACTTGGCGAGCACATTGATGGTTCAGCGATATCGATCTCGATCGCCTAAAGTCACAGAAAAGAGATGGTGAAAGGCCAAGCCAAGAAGGAGATGGAAAGGAGGACTCAGCGTATCGCCGACCTGGTCGCCGAAGCCTGACTTAATTTTCCAAGTGACTCCGATGTTGAAATTTTAGGAACGTATAAATGCAATTTTCAAAAGAAGAAAAGCGGTTCCCACATTGTCCAATTCTGGGTTTTTTATCTTCAAAATTATCAACATTTTTTTTAGACCTTTTTAGTAGAGATTTAGGGTTTGATTGATTTTTAACTTCAATGTGAGCATTTGGAGACGTGTGGATTGTTGCCCAACCTGATGGAAAACATAGTAGGTAATAATTTCTTTTTCTTTATTATGTTTGGCTAAAACCTCCATTCTTGGGGGTGTGATTATGTAGTTGAATGTTTCAATTAACTTATGGGTGTTAATATTTACTGATTTTATTGTTGATTTGAAGTGGGTTCAAATAATAGTTTGTGTTTTAATTGATCAATTGTTGTTGCAAATAGAATTCTAGTGTAGTACTCTAAGCTTCCTTGAGAAAGGAGTATTAGGGTTGAAATTATTAGTGGATAATTGTAGTAATTATATTGTTACAGATTTAGTTTGAGAAAGTGGGTCTGAATGCAATCCTACAAATCTAACTTGAAAAGTATATTGATTAAGGTATTAAGCTGCTAATATATGTTGTGCTTGTCGAGGTTCGAAAGAACTCGCTTGATTCATGGTAGTTGATTGAGAAATGGCTATTGCACCCAGAGCCGAGAATACCCACTGAGGTTCATTGTCTTTTAGTAAATAATAACCACCCATTTTGCGAAATGGGCATTCAATTTGTCACACTCCCAAGAAACCCTCTCTACTTGTTTACTCCCTGTTATTTGTAGTTGTTAATTGTTTACCCAAATATCCCCATTTGACATTAATTGTCAAAACCTTGTCATTTACTTTATTGTTGCGAAAATGTCTACACCTACAAATGATTAGAACACCATTTTACTTTGTAATTCAATTCTTTACCGTATCACTCCCAGTGGTATCGACCCCAACTCTTAGTTGGATTTATACTTGTTAGCGACCGCCTACAATTAGAATCGGATGAAGTGTAGTTGAGCATTATAAAAAATGGCACCGCTGTCGGGGAGTGGTGTTTAGAATTCTTTTATTGAAGTTTAGTTGTAAACTGATTTTGTTGTAGTTGAATCAACTTATTTGTGTTCTTTGTTGGCTTCTCTTAAACATGTGAAGAGTTGAGTGTTAATGGGAGCAATGAGAGCCAACATGGGAACAATGATGACATCGTTAATTTGCACGATGTCAGTGAAGATCAGTTGGGAAGTGCAGGTGCTATTCGATTACCTCCAATTGTGGGCAATGCCGTGTTCCATGTGACTAGCACTATGTTGCAGTTGTTGCAAAGGAAGGGTCTCTTTGGAGGACCTGCTAATGAGGACCCTCATGACCACATCCGAAACTTTATGGATGTGTGTGGGCCATTTTCTTTCAAGAACATCACTCAGGAGTCGGTCCCGACTTCGTTTGTTTCCATTTCTCTAATGGGGGAGGCAACGAAGTGGTTGGCCGATTTAACAAGGTAATCAATCACTTCTTGGGAGGAGCTCACTGATTCGTTTTATGTAAGGTTTTTCCCTCCCTCGAAGATGGTGAAGATGAGGGATAATATTCAAAACTTTAAGCGAGTGGATGGTGAACCTTTTCATGAGACATGGTTGAGGTTTCAGAAGTTTTTGCTCCAATGTCCAACTCACGTACTACCGAACAATGTGTTGCTACAATATTTTTACCGGAGCCTCGACTCAGTCAACAAAGGTGTGGCTGACCAGCTCATTCGAGGAGGAATCTTACAACAACCATTTGACATAGAATATACCCTTCTTGATGAGGTGACCAAAATCAATCGTGCTTGGTACACTAGAAAAGATCAGGTGTCTCCGTTGAACTTTGGGATGACAAAAGAACAAGTGGAGAGGAACCAAGAGCGAGATGAAATCATTCCCAAGATGATGTCCCAAATGGAATTATTAAAAATATAGGTCATGGGGGGTATTTATGAAAACATAGAGGTACAAAAAGTGTCAAGACTAGAGGAGGGTGCTTGCCCGGGCTATTTAATGTCGGACCGAAATCAAGGTCGGAACACATTTAGTGAGAATTGATGGAGAGGTGACAATCGAGATTGGGCTGACCAAAATGACTTTTGGAGGAGGGAAGAAGATGATGATGCTTGTTACATTCACATGGGTGATAGTCGAAGATCTAGGGACAGTTCTGGGAGCTTTCAGGTAGATGATTTGTTGTCTCACATTCTAAATAAGGTAGAAGGATTCTATGAAGTGCTTAAAGAAACTAAGGCAAATTTCTCATCCTTGAACAAGAAGGTAAACTCTCACTCGGATTCCATCAAACAACTTGAATTTCAAATGAGTCAACTTTCAGCCCAATTGGAGTCTAAACCACAAGAGAGTTTTGCCAATGATGTGATGGTAAATTCAAAAAAAAATCATGATAAATGCTTGGCGGTGTTAACTCGGAGTGGAAAAGCAGTAGGTGGTGACATGAAACTGAATGGTGAGGCAAACACTAGTAAAAAGGGGAATGACACCATTGATGAAGAGGGGTATAGCCAAGAACCGGAAACTGATATGCCCAAAGAAAGTGACGAAGTTCCAAATAAACTTATCACCGGGGAATTGCAAACATCAAATGAGGGGGCTGCTTCTTCGTCGAAATCTACAAAACCATTGCCCAAAGTCAACCCACCATTCCCTCAAAGACTAAAAAAGAAGGATAAAGATGCAAAGTTTCAAAAAATTCTATCTGTTTTTGTAACACCCCAAATTTAGAGAAAGGGAAAATATTCACTTCCTTAGACGACTAGGCGAATTAGGGTGTGATCGCCGAGTGACTTGGCGATCCACCAAGTGGAACCTCCTCGCCTTTTGGCTTGATCCCTGATGTCCTGCATTCTGAAACTTTAGGTGAGCCAAGTCGGGCTCACCGTTCAGTTCTGCATGCCGCCAAAGTTTCCTCCCCATCGCCTAATTGGTCTGGCTCCTAGGTTGACTTATTGTAAATTTAGGCGAGCTAAGGGCTCATTTGGTGAGTCACCAAGTGCCCTTCGGCGAGCCCCAGCGAGCAGTTCTTTCAATAGTAAGTCAGGGTCCTTTGTGTCTTTTCAGATTATTTTAATTCAATACTACGTCGTTTTACCCTTTCATCTAAAGACCTATATAAGAATCCTACTCTCAAATTTCTCCAAATTAAGACCCTTTCTCTTAAGAATCTAAAGGTAGACCAAATCTCCTCTCCAAAATATTTCTCTCTCTAGAAACTTGAAGAAGAAGAAGGATTCAACCTAGGGTTTCAAGTCAACTATCAATTCCTCCATTGAAGATTAACTTTTGGATTCAAGGTATGACAGTTTTCATCCATGTATTTCTTCCATTCATGGAGTTCCATATTTGTTCGACTACAAAATACATATAACTTTATAGACAACTGGAGTTGTCACTAATTGAAACTAAATAATTATTGACGATGTAGTTTTGTCGGTGATAATAACTTTTTTAGTGACAAAATAAAAATTATACATTTTATTACAAATAAATTTGTCTCTAATGTTTACGCATTTGGAGATGATTTCTCTTTTTGTAGTTAATATAATACTTTTAGCGACGAAGTACTAAATTGTCTTTGTATACTTTTAGCAACACACATTTAGTGACGACTGATTGACGAAATTATTTTCATCATACAAGATATTTAGTGAGGAAATATGATTTATAAGTGACGAAATTATTTATCCCAGTCATGCCCCGAGCCTACACCTGGGCGGGACTGGCACTCGAGAACCATTGTTGGCCCCAAGCGAACCCTTGGCCTGGCTTATTACTCAGTGGAAGACTTACTCATGATAAGATACTTTAAAAAGTAAACTGAACTACTCAATAGATAACTTAGAATGTATTAAATAACATTCAACTTAGCCAAAGTGGCAACTCAAGATTCAACATAAACCAATAACAAGATAGTGATAAATGAACTAACTAACTGTCTATCTATGAAGCCTCTAAAACTGGGAGGCATGTCGAGACAAGACCTCCGATCATCCTAACAACTGAAAACTACTAAAGCAATGTAAATAGGGACCCTCCGGAAAGCAAGGAGGCTCACCACAAGACTCTGAATGCTCAATTGGATCAACGAAGCACTGGATGATGATCTTGATTACCTATATCTGCTTCATAACAACGATGCAGGCCAAATGGGGTCAGTACATTGAATGTACAAGCATGCGAGGGGAATACTATAACAAGACATAAGCTTGAAAGGAACTGAAAGAACATACCTAGGCTCCACTCAACTCAACTTAACTCATTTCAGTATAAAGCAATAATATGAATGCAGTATAGAGAAAAGCTTTTAAAATATGGATAACAACTCGGTGTATTTAGAAATACAATAATAACTCTGTATGTATGCAAAGATACAATATAAGCTCTGGAATGTATATAAAAATACAATTTACTTCTGTGTATATAAGAATACAAAATACTGCTGTGGGAGTTTCTCTAATCGACAACCATCACTTAAGAGCTATTGTGATGATACAACGTTTTGCCTCACGCTGCCAGGGCCGTCCTGTACCTTGCCGAGGGTATAAAACCTGACTACTAAGTGGATCCACTAGTCTATGCTAAAAAGCACCAAGGAATCATCTAAAAAGTATGACCCTTTTTCTACCCATTATGGCTACATGGTTTATGGGGGCTGGGAGTTGTCTGAACTCTCCCCCATATCGGTGCTCAATATTACTCCAAAAATATAATACTATCTCTTATGTTTAAAAACATAACTTCTTTCTGTTGTTTGAGATAATTGTTCAAAACTTAGCTCAAAGGCTCTTCTTGGAAATCAAAGTTTCCTCACTTGCTTAATTGTGAAAGCATTACTCTTTACTGAAAAGCTAGCTCAAAGGCTCTTTTGGAAATCAAAGTCTCCTTCATTGCTTAAATGTGAAAATATTTACTCTTTGGGAATACATAGTCCCGATATACTCTTTTTGAAGAAATGAACTTCAATCTTTACTCTTTACTCAACTGAAAACTCAAGTCTTAAAACAAAGTTAAAATATTTGTGAAAGACTTTTGGAAACTCTATGAACTTCTCTTGACTTGGCTCTTAACTTTTTTTGAATTTGAATTTATGGATTCAAGGATTGTGATTTGTGATAGGAAAGATCTCATGATGTTTAGGAGTGTTTTCAGATAGTTAAACATGAGAAACGATCAAGAAATCACTGTCTGGAAGCAAGTCCGCAATGCGGAGATGCATTAAAATATTTGGTCGCGAAATAAATTTTGAGGCATAAGGGTCCGTGACCGCTCCGCGACGCGGCGAAAGATTCTGTGAAATGGTGGGGCAAGTCCTCGACACGGACTGGGACACCAGATTTGCCCGACTTTTTCCTTCTTCATTTTCTAACCCCAATTAGCCTAAAATCGATTCTTTTTCTCAACTCCTCTGTAGATTCAGATACCCTGTACATATACATTAGAATCTAACTCAAAACAACTCTAACAATCGACATTAAACTCTCAAGAACTCCTCAATCTCATCCCAAATTCAAGAACGAAAGTAATTCAAGAACACAACTCAAGAACATCAAATTCTCAATCTTTTAGGACGAAAATCATACTGAAATAAATATGTTTGGCACGTGGGTGAATGAACCCAACGCTATGTGAACTCACATACCTATTTAGGGATCAACCCTTGGCGAAACAACTTCGATTCCGCAAGAAAACTCCAAGAACACTTGACTTTTCTCCTCTTTTCGCCTCTTGAGTTCTTTCTCCAAAAACCCTAGCGTAATTTGGTAAAGCGTAAACTGATCTAATTCTGTTTAAACCCCTAAGTAAATACCAAAAAAGAAATAACTTAATTGGGTAGTGAAAATACCATAGTACCCTTCAAAAATCCGGTTTTGACTTTTCTTATCTATATAGCCCAACATCAAATCGGCATATCTTCCTCATACGAACTCGAAATCGCGCAAACTCGGCGGCGTTGGAAAGATAATTCAAAGATATTTCCTACTGTATCTTGCACCTAACTCATCCTGATCTAGAAGTTATGGTCGTTTTAAGTTGACCCAAAACTCATACTTAGCTTAACTTTGTCAAACTTTCCAAATTTGATTATTTCCAAAAATGGTTCTTTCTAAATTTAGCTCTTTCAAATTGCGGGGTGTTGCAATATCTACCCCTTGGGAACATTCGTCCTCGAATGAGACTACTCTTAGAAGGCTAAAGGTGTAACATTTAACATCTAGCTCAAACACCCAACTAGATACATGCTGCCTGCGAGACCTTGGTAAACCTGTGATGAAATCCATATTGATCATCTCCCACTTCCATTCTGGAAGTTCTATATTTTGAGCCATACCACCGGGACTTTGGTGCTCTACTTTAACTTGGTGAAAATTCGAGCGCTTAGCAACGAACTCAGCAATACCTTTCTTCATACTATTCAACCAATATACTTCTCTCAAGTCACGATACATCTTTGCGGAACCCGGATGGATAGAATATCTGGAGCTATGAGCCTCCTCCATAATCCTTTCTTGAAGTTCATCCACCCTTGGTACACAAAATCTACCTTGATACCTCAATACATCATCTCCCCCTTGTTCAAAAGCCATTACTTTTTGCTTATGAACATTTTCCTTCAATTCAAGAAAAATAGGATCTTGGTCTTGTTTATCTTTAACTTCTGACACTAATGATGATTCATCCCCATTAATCACCACTACTCTTCCTTCGTCGGAATCCCTTAATCGAACTCCTAATCACGCAAGTCTATGCACCTCTTTTGCTAACTCTTTCTCATCTTCCTCAAAATGGGTGGTACTACCCATAGATAATCTACTCAAGGCCTCAACAACAACATTAGCTTTACCTGGGTGATAAAGAATACTCATGTCATAATCTCTGAGTAACTCTAACCACCTTCTCTGTCTGAGATTAAGCTCTTTTTGACTAAACACATATTGAAGACTCTTGTGATCAGTGAATACATCTACATGAACACCATACAAATAATGACGCCATATTTTCAATGCAAACACTACGGCAGTCAACTCTAAGTCATGGGTTGGGTAGTTCTTCTCGTGAACTTTAAGATGTCTGGAGGCATAAGTTATAACTTTGCCATTCTGCATTAACACACAACCCAATCCAACTCTAGACGCATCACAATATACAACAAAGCCTTGCTTACCCTCTGGTAAGGTCAATACTGGGGCAGTAGTCAACATCTTTTTCAATTCCTGAAAGCTTTTCTCACAAGCTTCAAACCATTGAAACTTCACTGTTTTCCGAGTCAACTTAGTTAAAGGAGATGAAATAGATGAAAATCCCTCGATGAACTTTCTATAATATCAGCCAACCCCAAGAAACTCCTAATATCAGTTGGAGATGTGGGTCTAGGCCAATTCTGCACTGCCTCTATTTTCTTAGTATCAACTCTAATTCCATCACCGGAAATAATGTGGCCTAGGAAAGCCATAAACTCAAGCCAGAACTCACACTTATAGAACTTAGCATACAACTCTCTATCCTTTAGAGTTTGGAGAACTACTTTGAGATGACTAGCATGATCTTCCTCATTCCTCGAATAGATTAGTATGTCATCAATGAACATGATAACACACATATCTAAATAAGACTTGAATACTTTATTCAAAAGGTCCATGAACGCTGCAGGTGCATTAGTTCAACCGAACGACATGACCAAAAACTCATAATGATCATAACTGGTCCTGAATGCTTTCTTTTGAATATCACATTCCCTTACTTTCAACTGATGGTAGCCTGATCTGAGGTCTATCTTAGAAAAACAAGTGGCACCCTGAAGCTGATGGAAAAGATCATCAATTCTCGGAAGAGGATACTTATTCTTGATAGTAACCTTATTCAACTGATGGTAATCTATACACATTCTAAGAGAACCATCCTTCTTTCTCACAAATAAGACCGGACCTCCCCAAGGTGAGACACTTGGTCGAATGAAACCTTTCTCTAGGAGATCTTTCAATTGCTCTTTTAACTCCTTCAACTCTGTTGGTGCCATTCTATATGGCGGAATAGATACAGGACGAGTATCGGTAAGAATATCTATACCGAAGTCTATTTCTCTCTCAGGAGGGACTCCAGGAATATCATCTGGAAAGACTTCTGGAAACTTTTTTACTACTGGAACTGACTGGATAGGAGGTATCTCAACACTAGAGTCATTAACTCGGACTAAGTGATAGACACACCCCTTGGAAACTAACTTCCTCGCCTTAAGGTACGAAATAAAATGAACCTTAGGCACTGCTGAACTACTCTTCCACTCTATAACTGGTTAACTGGGAAACTGGAACTTGACTACTCAGGTTCTACAATCTATTGATGCGTAACAGGCATGAAGCCAGTCCATACATAGAATGACATCAAAATCTACCATATCTAACTCAACTAAGTCAGCAATGGTACTCTTGGGATTGACGGAAATTGTACAATCACGATAGACTCTCTCTATTAGAATAGACTCACCAACAGGTGTAGAAACACTGAATGGCTCAAGAAGTTGCTCAGGAAGAACATCAAAATTCATCGCAACATAAGGAGTTACAAAGGATAAACTCACCCCTGGATCTAGCAAAGCATAAACATCAAAGTTAAATACTTGGATCATACTAGTGACAACATCTGGTGAATCCTCTTGCTCTTGGCGACTAGTGATAGCATAAAGACGGTTTGCTCCTCCGCCTGCCCCTGAAGTAGCTCCTCTAGATGCAACTCTGTCTGGTGGAGCAACTGAAGAAGACCGAGCTCTATTGCCCCCATTACCATTACCCTGCCTGTTGTTTGGACAGTCTCTCATAAAATGACCATTCTGGCCACACTTGAAACAATCAGTGGAGAAATCACGACACATCCCTGAGTGGTTCCTACCACACTTAGCACATGCAGAAGGCTTACTACCCCCTTGTGCCATACTACCTTGAGAATAGGCAGGTTGAGCCCTGAAATTCTGACTATTGTACTCACCTTGGTTCATTGGTGCTGGTGCACTAGCAGATGATGGAGCAGGTCCCTTTTGTTTCTGTTGGAAGGATGACTGATTGGCATTACTCTTTTGCTGCCCGGACTCGTTCCTTGATGTCTTAGCCCTCTTATTCTTAAACTCTTCTCTATCCCGCAACTTGTCCTCCTCAACCTGTTGCACATGGATCATTAGCCTTGCTATGTCTATATCCCTTATCAGCATAGCTGCCTTACCTTCCTTGCTTGACAGACGAGACAACCCAGCAGCGAATAAACTCATCATGCTCCTCATGTCAGCAACCATCTCCATAGCATAGCGGGAAAGTTGTGTGAACTTCAGAATGTATTCAAGGACACTTATAGACTCCTGCTTAAGGGTGAGAAACTCTCGTACTTTTGCTTCTCTCAGTTCTCGGGGAAAGAAACGCCCCATGAAAGCGCTCTAAAAAACAACCCAACTCACAATTGGTGCACCCTCAGCTCGATTCTTCTTCCATTGATCAAACCAGATTCTAGCGACACCCTTCATTTGATCTGCAGCTAGTTCCACCCTCTCAGTATCAACATCATGCATAATTTCAAAAACCTTCTGAATTTCTTCAACAAGGTATTCTGGATCCTCTGTGACACTTGAACAAGTGAAGCTTGGAGGATTCATCCTTAGGAACTCACAGATCCTTGAAATATCAGCCCCTTCTTGTCGATTCTCTCTCTTTCCAACTTGATTGGTCACAGCTTGACTTAGCATCCGGATAGCTTCACAAAATTCAGCATTGGTGACCTATCCTTGGGGTTGCACTTCTAGTGCATCAGGTACCCCTTGTTTCTGTGGTTCAATATTCCTTCTAGCGGGACGACCTTTGATAGCTCTTCATGGAGGCATGATCTAAAAGACACACGCAAGCACGAGTTAGAAGAATTTTTTTAGAGATAAACTCTATCACACGAAATGAATATGAAAGAAGTGAGATAGTTCCTAAATGTTGCAGCCTCCTAATTATAGATGTTGCGCGCTTCATACCGATAACTAGGACTCTACAGACACGGCTTTATAGACTCCCTAGAACTCTTAAACTCTGTGCTCTGATACCAAGTTTATCACACCCCGAGCCTACACCCCAGGCGGGACTGACACTCGAGAACCATTGCTGTCCCCAAGTGAACCCTTGGCCTAGCTTACTACTCAGCGGAAGACTTACTCATGATAAGGTACTTTAAAAAGTAAACTGAACTGCTCAATAGATAACTTAAAATGTATTAATGAACATTCAACTTAGCCAAAGTGAAAACTCAAGATTCAACATAAGCCAATAACAAGGTAGTGACAAATGAACTAACTAACTGTCTATCTATGAAGCCTCTAAAACTGGGAGAGATGTCGGGACAGGACCCCTGATCATCCTAACAACTGAAAACTACTAAATCAATGTAAATAGGGATCCTCCGGAAAGTAAGAAGGCTCACCACAAGACTCTGAATGCCCAACTAGATCAACGAAGTGGTGGATGCTGATCCTAATTACATGTATCTGCATCATAACAATGATACAGGCCATATGGCGTCCGTACATTGAATGTACGAGCATGCGAGAGGAATACTAAAACAAGACATATGCTTGAAAGGAACTGAAAGAACATACCTGGGCTCAACTCAACTCAACTTAACTCATTTCAGTATAAAGTAATAATATGAATGCAGTATAGAGAAAAGCTTTTAAAACATGGATAACAACTCGGTGTATTTAGAAATACAATAGTAACTCTGTATGTATGCAAAGATACAATATAAACTTTGGATGTATATAAAAATACAATTTACTTCTGTGTATATAAGAATACAAAATACTTTTGTGGGAGTTGCTTTAACCGACAACCATCATTTAGGAGCTATTGTGATGATACAACATTTTGCCTCACACTGCCAGGGCCGTCCTATACCTTGCCGATGGTATAGAACCTGACTACTAAGCGGATCCACTAGTCTATGCTAAAAAGCACTAAGGAATCATCTAAAAATTATGACCCTTTTTACCCATGAAGGCTACATGGTTTATGGGGGCTGGGAGTTGTCTGAACTGTCCTCCATATCGGTGCTCAATACTACTCCCAAAATATAATACTAGCTCTTATGTTTAAAAACATAACTTCTTTCTGTGGTTTAAGATAATTGCTCAAAACTTAGCTCAAATGCTCTTCTTGGAAATCAAAGTTTCCTCTCTTGCTTAATTGTGAAAGCATTTACTCTTTACTGAAAAATTAGCTCAAAGGCTCTTTTGGAAATCAAAGTCTCCTTTATTTCTTAAATGTTAAAATATTTAATCTGTGGGAATACATAGTCTCGATATACTCTTTTTAAAGAAATGAACTTCAATATTTTACAGGATTTTGATTGTAAAGGAAGAGTTTTATGAAATTGAGCATGTATTGCTAGCTTTACATGAATTTATGATGAAATCCATATATAAACCAGGTTTTCTAAGCATTGATGATTGAAAGTGGGTTTTGAACCTCAAGAGGTAAATTATGGATTTATGCATTTTCTTATGAAATCTATGCAAATGTTTTAAGGATTCTTTGAGAGTAAAATATCAATGATGATGATCATGATGTGTTATTAAAAGAATTTTCTCATATACATATAAGAGTAAGATGTGAAAGGTTTTCTCACATAATAAGGATTTTTAGGTTGAAAGGCTTTCTCACGTAATTAAATCAAAGATTAAGGAGCTATCGTAATGAGCTTAGCTTGGGTTGGAAAGATGACGTGCCTTTTGATAGATAATGAGGTCAAGTAAGAAATGACTATTCCGTAGAATTTATGCTTAGCACCGAGAGGATATTGAGATGGAAGCTCTCCCGTGAGTAGAGGCCGGGTTTCTAGAAGCAATCTACTTATCCTTTACCTATGTGCCCCCATAGGATGATATTCTAGATAGACATTAGCTAGTGGATCTAATTAAGCTACAAGTTCATGGTTCTACCTTGGCAAGTAGGACAATCCTTTTCTCTGTGGGAGACACCGAGGGATCATGTTATAGCTCACATGGTCTCTATGTCGGTTAAGGCTAATCCCCCTCATTAATAATAAACTAAGGTTACTTCAAGACGTATCGCATATGAGTTCAAAGGTTTTAAAGATGATGTTAGCTTGCATTGACCATGGATTTATGACTTATGTTTTCTAACTCTCTAATATCATGTTTTAGCTTGGTCAATTGCATGCCATGAAATGAAATGTCCTTTTTGCATGTATTAAATTTTTTATGCATAGCTATCATACTTGGTATATTGTTTTGTACTAACGCATACTGTTGCCTACATTTTCCCAAATTTAGGGTCAGACAGTCAGGGTCATCAGTTTTGTGGCTAGTGGTTGAGTTTGAGATTTTTGAGCTTTGGTGAGTCCTCATGCTTCGAGGATGGACTTTAATTGTTTTAGTTCCTTTTCTTGTATTTCACTTTTGAACATTATGTGTGAGCTAGGCCCAATTTCATTCTATTGTATTAGATGGCTATGATGAGACAAGTGTTTTAGACTTCCGCTTTTCTTTTATAAAAACTATTAGACATGGACTATTGTTTTACTCTTATTGTTCTATTTTCTTATGTTATGAGAGCTATGTGGCTTGTATGGGGTCCTTCGGGGTTCTATACGCCATGTTACATCTAGGGGGGTACCCCTGGGTCGTGAAAAAATTGGTAAACAGAGCACACGGTTTAGAATGGTCCTAGGATGTCTCATAAGCCACGTCTAGTAGAGTCTTGTTCATAAGTGTGAAGCGCACCACATTTATGAATGAGAGGATACAAGATGATTAGGAAACATCACTTCTTTAATTACTCTAAAGTCATGCGATAGAGTTTAACTCTATAAGGTCTCTCTCCTAATCCTTACCCTATGTTCTTCCGGATATGGGTACCCGAAGAGCTTATGCTAGAAGGAATGTGGGGGAGAATGAGGAACAAGAAGCTCCTCCCCAAGCTCCTCAAGTTTCGGTCGATCCTTTGGACCCGCAAGTGTCTAATGTGGAGTTTAGGGCTGCTTTTCAAGTGTTGGCTCAAGCTGTGACGGCCCAAGCCGATAGGGAGGTTGCGATTCCCATGAACCCAAATGTGGGCTCAACCTTGCCCTTCATTATTGTTGCTCATACCTGCTTGAATGGCAAGTAAAATTACTTGTCGATTTGTTGAAATTATACATTAAAGCCATCGAATGGACAATTGCTGATATTGTGGGGATTCCTGATGAATTCGAGTTTTGGACTTATTTAGAGCTTTGTTTATATTGATTTAGTGTCCTCAAATGCTTATTTCATGCCAATAACTGGTGTTAAATCCTTGATTTTCAGGAATATGGATTGAGGAACAAAGCAAGGACACTAACAGGCAAAAAGTAGCAAAACAGGCTGAAGAAATGAAGAAGGGGAAACCTGAAGATCGCCAAGAGCACTCGGCGCCTCGCAAAGTGGCTAATCTCACCACCTAAAGTTTCAGTGTGCCAAGCCTTAAAGGAAGAGACCAAGTCGGCGATGAAAAGGAGAAGTCGGTGAATCATCGAGTCGTTCCGCGAAGTAAAGATAGATCGCCCAAAGTTATAGACCTCGAGGATGCTGAATGCTAAGGCGAAAAGGCGATGGAAGAGGTTAAAGGGCGGTTCGCTGAGTGGTTCGGCGAGCCCGACTTACTTCGTCGAGTGGCCCTTCCTGGCATATTTTCTACGAATATAAATTACATGTTGAACATTAATTTAGTATTGAATTTTATAGATTTAGATTATTACACTTAGTCTATAACAGTTTTCTTTATAGTTCTTCCTTAGTTTTGAAGGATTGAAGAAATTTACTTTTGAGAAATTGGAAGTGGGTCTTTGATATTCATCAAATTGAAGCATTGTAAAGATAAAATCACTCTTACCCAGTTGATGGATAATCAATTTGGTAACTGTTTTTACCTTTTTATAATGTCTAGCTAAAACCCCAAATTCTTGGGGTGTGATTATGTGATTATGGGCTGATTTAGCTTATGGGTATTGCTAATTGTTAGTTTAAATGCTATTTAAAAGTGAGTTTAATCATTAACTGTGGTTTAATTAAGAATTGTAGTTGCAAATCCAGTTCTATGTTTGTGTTCTTGGCTTGCTCTCTCTCGAGGTTTTAGAACCAAGGTTTTTGATTAATGGTTTGTGGGTATTGGGTTGATTTGGGTTCAGCTCGAGAGAGTGAATCCTAAACCCAATTCCACACATTTAGCTCAAGAGAGTGAATGGATTAAGGTGTGGGCTACTCTTATTTTGCATGCTTGTTGATGTTCGAGAGAAATCACTTGATTCGGGGTAAATTATTCCAGAGAAAATTTACTTCCCCTATAGCCTAGCCTACTCACTAATATCTAGCTATTTACTAATAGTTGCAATCATCCATATGTCTATATTTCCTATAATCGATCATATCCCAAGAATTCGTCTCATTATTGTTAATTCTTATTGTTTGTGACTGCTATTTGTAGTTGATAATCAAAACCAAAGCCCCCATTTGACATTCGTGTGACCCCTTAATTTTAATGATGTCCTTATTCGATAATTTTTATTCCAATGACTGATTTGACCACATTTATACTTCCCAATTGAATATGAAACACGTACCGCTCCTTGTGGGGTTCGACCCCAACTCATTTAGTTGGGTTTTATACTAATTTACGATCGTTGACACTTCGAATTGGATGAAGTGTCTTTGAAACATTATGAATCAAGATGGCGCCGCTGCCGGGGAGTGGTGTTGTTTGAATTTTTTTTGGTGAAGTTTAATTGTGTTCTTGTTAGTCATAGTTGAATCTACTTACTTTTAGTTTTCAATTTTTTTGTTGCTAGTAAAAACAGAGGAAATGAGTGTTAACGGTAGCAATGGTAGCCAAGTGGGCCACCAAATTGACATTGGGAATCTCAATGATGTCAACGACCCGAATGTCAATGACCCAAATCTAGTGGGTGGAGATGGTGCTATTCGCTTACCTCCAGCTGAAGGTAACACTATTTTCCACATTACAAGCACCGTGTTGCAGCTCTTGCAATGGAAAGGTTTGTTTAGTGGGTTGGCTCATGAGGATCCCCATGAGCATATAAGGAATTTTGTTGATGTATGCGGACCGTTCTCCTTTAAGAACATATCTCAAGAATCGGTCTGGCTGAGGTTGTTCCCATTTTCTCTAATGGGAGAAGCATGCAAGTGGTTGGCGGAGTTACCAAGAGATTCTATCACTTCGTGGGAAGAGCTTATTACCCCATTCCAAGTGCGATTTTTCCCTCCTTCGAAGATGATGACTCTTCGGGACAATATTCAAAGATTCAAGCGTTTGGAGGGTGAGCCAATCCATGAGACTTGGCTAAGGTTCAAGAAGATGGTACTGCAATGCCCAACTCATGGATTGCCCGATAATGTACTGCTGCAATACTTCTACAGAAGCCTCGATTCAGTGAACAAGGGGGTGGCTGGCCAACTTTCTCTGGGAGGTTTAATGCAGCAGCCTTATGTGATTGCAGCCCAACTTCTTGATGGCATGACCAAAATTAACCGGGCATGGTACACCCGTGAAGATCAAGTCTCTCCTCTTACTTACAAATTGACAAAGGAACAAATGCAAAAAGATCAAGAGAGAGACCAAAACATGGCAAAGATAATGACCCAACTGGACATCTTGGCCAAGAACGTCATGTGTGCTGGTACAAGGAGTGTTAATGCTGTCGGTATTGGTGGTGTAAACCCTGAAAAGGACAAATTTGAAGCGCTGTATAATGACGAAGTGAACTTCCTAGCCAACCAAGGAGGAGGTTATCGTGCTAACTACCCAAGGCCGGGTGGTAACCAAGATTGGAACAGAGATGAGGGATGGAGAGACCGTGATAGGGAGTGGCTTGATCGTAACGCCACCTAGAAGGAAAGAGAAGGGTAGAAGGATAGGTACGTTTCTCTCCACGAGCGTCAAAAGCCCAAAGATTTTGAGGGTGGCCGGACTGAGGATATGCTCTCACGTATTCTCAATAAGGTTGAAGGGTCCGATAAAGTGTTGAAAGAAATGAAGGAAGATGTATCGACTCTCAACCAGACGGTGACCTCTCATTCCGTCTCTATCAAGCAGTTGGAGACCCAAATGGGTCAAATTTCTTCGCATCTAAACCCGAGACAACAAGGGGGGTTGCTTAGTGATACTATGGAAAACACCAAGAATGAAGTTTGAATGGGTACTTGCGTCGTGCCACGACGTTAACTAAGGCGCTTCTTGGGAGGAAACTCAAGTTTTTAATGCTTTGTGTTTTGTTTTTGGAATAACGGGTGTTGATTGTGCAGGTTGAAGTGTGGCATGTGTTTGAAATATGCAGGTTGGTGAGCCAAGAGTCCAGTCCGCGACTCACCGAAGAGGTCGGCGAGCCCAACTTGGACCGCTGTTGGACTCAAGAAAATATCAAGTTGGAGTTTGTAAAACTCGGTGGGCCCATGGATAAGTCGGCGACTCACCGAACAGGTCGGCTAGCCCAATTTTGTTCACCGTTTGGACCCCTAAATTAACTGGAGGTCCTGTAAAACTCGGCGAGGTAAGTCACCACTCGGCGTGTCGCCGAGTGGTTCAGAGAGGACGACTAATATCGGCGATAGGCCACAAACTGAAAGATTTTAAATTTCAAACTCCTTCACATTCCCTCATTTTTAGCCTCGTATAATCACCCCACACTCTAGATTTTTAATATTTTCCTAGTTTTATCGCTTTTGCTCTTTGATCTTATGCTTGGAGTTGGAATACATTGCCGCCTAGCTTTACAAATTTGTATTTCGGCTTAAAGGTTGGTTTTCCGAACCCCGAACTCTTAAATTGCGGTTGAACTTGAATGCATTTGTTTAAATCTTGATTGATGTGTGCTGGGCCTGTTCTGAAATCGTATTTGTGTGCTAGTTTCCTGTTTTAATTTTGAAATGTTCTTAAAATGCTTATAATGATGATTTCTCGAGTTTTTTTTTCTTTGAAATTGATCATAAATTGTTGGGTTGTGGTATTTTGTTGTTGAGTCTAGTCGAGTGAAGTCTGAGTAACCCCAATTGTGCTATATGACGTACTTTGTCCAATGATGGAGCGTTTGACGTCATTCTTAAGGGCAAAAGTCATCAAATGGCAATTTTTGTCAAACCGAGGGAAGTCTGAGTACCCTGGTGACATGGGTCTAAGCTTAATTGCATGAGTGTGTTGTTTGATTTTGTGTTCAGGTGCTGTGGGCTTGATTTTGGAAACGGGGTTGAAATTTGGCACGTTCGGCAATTCGGCGAGCTTGGTCGAGCTCGCCGAACCACTCGGCGGTTCGCCAACGTCCCCCTTGATCGCCTTTAATTTCATGATTTGACTAGACTAGAGTTTGTAACTTTTGGTGGGAAGTCTGAGATCGCCGAGTGCACTCGGTGACTCACCGAAGGTCTCCCTTGATCGCCTTTTCTGCGCCCCTAACCCCTAAAACACACTGTAACTTTTGGCGGGCTAGTCTGAGTTCGTCGAGTGATGTCGGCGATTCGCCGAAAGCCCCTGCATATTGCCGACCAGTCATTTTTCTAGAAAATTTTCGAGCCAGTCCTTTCGGCGAGCCCGATCTGCCTCACCAAAGTTACTCGGTGACTCGCCTATCGGTTTGGCGAGTCTTTCTGCAACCTATTTTCTGCATTGTTCTTGGATTGTTTATGATTTTCTCAATGCGTTTTGCAGATATGGCTAGACCAAAAGTAGCAGGATGAGACATGCCGCCCCACAAACGGGAAAAGGGAATCACTATCAATACGGAGGCAGCTACATCCAAAGCAAAGGCAACAAAACTTCCTACCACAGGTGGGAAGGGTAAAGGAAAGGGAAAGGCGCCTGCTCATGAGTCACCGGAGGTCAGCTCCGACAGTGAGAGAGAGTATGCTACTCACCTCACCACCTCCGAGAGTGAGGGAGGTCATCAGGATCCTCAGGCTGACATCTCTGAGCTTGAGGATGAGCAGTTGCTTTTGGCACGGAGTGCTGAGTTGCGCTCCAAGAAGATGCATGATCCGTCTTGGATCAGGATGCCTGAGACCCCTACTCCTGCTCCTATCCCAGATCAGGCTGTGGTCCCAGCACCACCTGCACAGTGTCCTCCTCCCTGGTCTATGAACATATTAAAGGCTGAGGGACTGAGGACGATCATTGAGGAGAAGAGGTTGTATACAGATGGAGTGATAGACCGGTATCCTGAGATATGGAGCACCTTATAATCTCATAAGTTCCAGATCTTTACCAAACCCCATGGCCCTTACATTCCTAATTGGGTCCGGTAGTTTTACACTGCCTACGGAGCTCTAGTGCCACAAGGGCAGAAGAAGGCCGTGACATACAAGCCGGTAGAATATATGGTTGTTAGGGGCAAGATAGTGAAGTGTGATGATATCAATGCAGTACTGGAGTGTACAGAGAATATTGAGGATGGCTGTCAATACATGATCATGACAAAATCTTTGGAGACTATGAAAATGTGGTTGGCCCCTCTGTTATCTGACGGTACTCCTAGGTGGATCGAGGGTGGAGTGCCCCCAGAAAAGAAAGACCTCAATGTAGCAGCGAGGTACTGGTTTGGCTTCATCAGCAGTTCTATCATGCCGTCCCAGATTGAGTCTATCCTCCGCCACGCGAAGGCAGCCTGTCTTGGTTGCATCATTGATGGGACAAGGCTAAACTTGGGTATGATCATTGGCCAAGAAATGGCCATGAGGGCCAGGCAACGTCAGACTTCGCTTCCGTTCCCAGTGTTGATCACAAAATTGTGCAGACGAGCCCGAGTGCCCCATGATGAGAAGAAGGATGTAAAAGTGATTCCCACCTCCTCTACCGATATCCGGCGCATTGAGGCTGAGTACTTGAAGGATGAGGCAGAGAGGAAGAAAGCAGCCCCCGTGGATCCTTCCCCGGCTATGGACATTGAGACTTTACCTGCAGAGGCAGTATTGCTTACTCCGGCCCCTGGGCCTTCAGGTATATCTAGTGTTGTTCCTTCCATGACTCAGAGTGCTTCTACTACTCCCCTGCCTCCTAGGTCTGCTGCTAGTGCTACTGCCTCCCGACCTCCACTCACTTAGGCTGCGATACTAAGGATGGGGTATCTAGCCCATTCTGCTGATAGGTGTGCCTCTAGGCTAGAGGCTACAGTCCCTGGGATGATTGAGAGAGCCCTCACTGCTGCTATGACACCTCTTAGTGTGTCTATTGATTCTCTCACAGCATGGATAGAGGTGTGTGAGCGAGGCCAGGGAGCCACTGGTGAGGTGACGACCTTAAAGGCCGCAATTGTTGAGTTGAGAAAGGACGTGGACCAGCTAAAGTCCACGGATATGTCGATGATTTTTGGGAATGTGGAGATCCCTGATGGCATGGGCACATATGTTTCAGCTTGTTCTGATATGCCTCCACCTACCACCGGAGATGTGATTAGAGCCGATGATGTAGCTGTCGAGTCCGATCCTGAGACTGATGAGGAGCAACTCGGTGTTCAGGAGGAGACCACTTACGAGGGCCTGACTGAGGTTGAGGAGGCCATGGTGGATTCAACTGTGCAGACTTCTTTGAGGGACACGTCCATGGTAGGCTCTAGTGGAGCTAATGTTGATGTTGCATCGGGCACTGATGTCCAAAATCAGAGTGTGACTCTGGGCACTGATGCACCGACAGATGGAATGACTGTGTAGACAGGATTCTTCTTTACCTCCCTCTCTGTCGTTTTTATTGATTTGTGATTATTTTTGTTGCATTTTAGGACAAGTGCTTTTTATTTGTGGTGGGGTGAGGTATTTTTATACCTACCTCTTGTGTATATATTGGGTTTTGTGTTTTAAACTGTGTTTTGATCTTATCTTGTGGATGTTTGAGATTATGGCTCCTTATTATGAATGAAAATGGTTTTTTGACCCATCTAAAATTTTTTACCACCTCTTGTTGTGTGTGAATATGGTTGTGCTTGTGCAAATTTGAGTATTGGTTATGATCAATACCGATGACTTGAATAGTGCTCTTAATCAAACAAAAATGAATGCGCGACTACGATGAGGACAAATGAAGTTGCAAAGACAATATGTGGACTTTTTGTATCTCGTTGTGACTAGCCGGTTATCGAATGGAGTCTCTTGTGATGAACATTGCACACTAGCTCGAATGAGTCTCGTTTGATATTGGTGTCAATTCCTTGTGTGATGAGCTTAATTTGAACCTTGTGTGATGACACCTAGAATTTGCCCCGTTGGTCCGGTTGACTTAGTGATGCAAGCTCTTGAAATGATCTTAGGCAACAATTTTGAAGAGTGAAATAATTTGACAATGTACCTCTTTTGTGGCCAACCTTGTGAGGTGTGTGAACCTTGCTTGAACCTCCTTTGAGCCTTATCCTTTTCTTAGAAGAAACTTGATGTAATTATGACCCCTCTTTATCCATTCACCCATAATCCTCATGTAGTGTGGTTTGATTGAATAGCCAACTTAGGCCAAAAGCCTAAGTTGGGGGTATGGTGAAAAGAGAAGGTAAATCAAGAAGTGTAAGAAAATCCCCCTTCTAGCAGTGGTCTTGAAAAAGATGGAACCCCTCCATATAAAAAAAAAGAGAAAGAAAAGAAGAAAGCAAAAGAAAAAGAATAAAAAAAATTATGAAATAAAGTTGTGAAAGTTGCAAAAGAAATGGGGTGTCCGGTATTCCATTGGAAGTTGAATAATGGGGTGAATTTTGAGCGTGATTCAAATGTTGAAGATTGGGAAGAAAGTAATGTTCAGACCACATTTCATGAGGGTAGCAACCACTGAGCCTAAGTGACCATACCTTTACACTCAGCCCCGTTACAAGCCTTGAAAAGACCTTTGAGATCTTGAGTGAGCTGAAATGAGTGTTGATTGGAAAATAAGGGAAAACCTATGGGTGAAGTTATGCATGTGTTCATCTTTGTGAGTGTGAGAGTTGTATGTAATTCCGGAGCTATAAATTGTTGAGAAATTGTGTGTGAATATGGAATCATCTTTGTTGTAAGGGCATTTGAGTACCTTTGTTGAGCTTGAACTTGCATTTGAAGCAAGTATTGTGAACTTGAGTATCCTTGATAATGGTGAGTCACAACTTGAATCTTCGAGTGCACAATTGATCCTTGCATGAGTAAGTTGAGTCTTGTTGTGTGCATTCATGATTGAGTCTTATGTAGCACTGTTTGAGACATCCTTTTTGAACTGCTGAACTTGAGTTTTACTTGTGGACAAGCAAAAGTTTAAGTTGGGGGTTTTGATGATTCCGAGTTTTGGACTCATTTAGAGCTTTGTTTATATTGATTTAGTGTCCTCAAATGCTTATTTTGTGCCAATAACTGATGTTAAATCCTTGATTTTCAGGAATATGGATTGAGGAACAAAGCAAGGAAATTAACAGGCAAAAGGAAACAAAATAGGCTGAAGAAATGAAGAAGGGCGAGCCTGAAGATCGCCAAGAGCACTCGGCGCCTCGCCGAGTGGCTAATCTGATCGCCTAAAGTTCCAGTGTGCCAAGCCTTGAAGGAATAGACCAAGTCGGCGATGAAAAGGAGCAGTCGGCGAATCGCCGAGTCGTTACGCGAAGCAAAGATAGATCACCCAAAGTTACAGACCTCGAGGAAGCTGAATGCTAAGGTGAAAAGACGATGGAAGAGGTCAAAGGGCGGTTCACCGAGTGGTTCGGTGAGCCCGACTTACTTCACCGAGTGGCCTTTTGTGGCTTTTTTTCAGTGACTATAAATTACATGTTGAACATTAATTTCGTATCAAATTTTATAGACTTAGATTATTACACTTAGTCTAGGACAATTTTCTCTAGAGTTCTTCCTTAGTTTTGAAGGATTGAAGAAATTCACTTTTGAGAAATTGGAAGTAAGTCTTTGATATTCATCAAATTGAAGCATTGTAAAGACAAAATTACTCTTACGCAGTTGATGGATAATCAATTTGTTAACTGTTTTTACCTTTTTATAATGTCTAGCTAAAACCCCAAATTCTTGGGGTGTGATTATGTGATTATGGGCTGATTTAGCTTATGGGTATTGCTAATTGTTAGTTTAAATGCTATTTAAAAGTGAGTTTAATCATTAACTGTGGTTTAATTTAAGAATTGTAGTTGCAAATGCAGTTCTATGTTTATGTTCTTGGTTTGCTCGAGAGAGAGGTTTTAGAACTAAGGTTTTTGATTAATGGTTTGTGGGTATTGGGTTGATTTGGGTTCATCTGGAGAGAGTGAATCCTAAACCCAATTCGACACATTTAGCTCGAGAGAGTGAATGGATTAAGGTGTGGGCTGCTCTTATTTTGCATGCTTGTTGATGTTCGAGAGAAATCACTTGATTCGGGGTAAATTGTTGGAGAGAAAATTTACCTCCCCTATAGCCTACCCTACTCACTAATATCTAGCTATTTACTAATAGTTCCAATTACCCATATGTCTATATTGCCTATAATCGATCACATCCCAAGAATCCATCTCATTATTGTTAATTCTTATTGTTTGTGGCTGCTATTTGTAGTTGATAATCAAAACCAAAACCCCCATTTGACATTCGTGTCACCTCTTAATTTGAATGATGTCCTTATTCGATAATTTTTATTCCTATGACTGATTTGACCGCGGTTATACTTTCCAATTGAATCTGAAACATATACCGCTCCCTGTGGGATTCGACCCCAACTCATTTAGTTGGGTTTTATACTGATTTACGATCGTTGACTCTTAGAATTGGATGAAGTGTCTTTGAAACGTTATTTATCAATTCCCCCTGGAATTTGCACTCACAAGATCCAATTGGAAAGTGAATGCAAACCAAGCGTTGAGAATCAAAGGAGGCTAAACCCACCAATGCAAGAAGTGGTGAAGAAAGAAATCATCAAGTGGCTCGATGCGGGTGTGGTATACCCCATTATGGATAGAAAATGGGTGAGTCCCGTGCAATGTGTACCAAACAAAGGAGGAACTACGGTAGTTCCAAATGAAAAAAAAGGGAACTTATGCCTACGAGACCTGTTTACCGGGTGGCGTGTATGCATGGACTGAGAAAGACCATTTTCCTATGCGATTTATGGACCAAATGCTTGATAGGCTAGCAGAGCGTGGATGGTATTGCTTTTTAGATGGTTATTCTGGGTACAACCAGATTTCTATTGCACCGGAAGGTCAAGAGAAAACTACTTTTACATGTCCCTATGGAACATTTGCTTTCAAACGAATGCCTTTTGGGTTGTGCAATGCTACGGCAACATTCCAACTATGTATGCTTTCTATTTTTGCAGATATGGTTGAAAAATCAATGGAGGTCTTTATGGATGATTTTTCTGTTGTTGGTGATTCATTTGAAGCATGTCTTGAACACTTTGTAAAGGTACTACAAAGATGCATTGAAACCAATCTTGTTCTAAATTGGGAGAAGTGTCATTTCATGGTGAAAGAGGGTTGTTTCGGGGCATAAAAGTTTAGGAGAAGGAATGCAAGTGGATCAAGCTAAAGTTTAAGTCATTGCTAAACTACCTCCTCCTATTCCGATAAAAGGCGTCCGGAGTTTTCTAGGCCATGCAGGTTTCTATAGGCGGTTTATAAAGGATTTTTTCAAGATAGCTCACCCTCTTTGTAAGTTGCTAGAGAAGGAATCTACCCTCAACTTTGATGAAGCTTGCCTAAAAGAATTTTTGTGCTTGAATGAAAAACTAGTGTCAGCCCCTATCATTGTTGCCCCCGATTGGAGTATTCTGTTCGAACTCATGTGTGATGCTAGTGGTGTTGCTTTGGGAACTGTTCTTGGTCAACGAAAAGGGAAGCTATTTCACGCGGTTTATTATGCAAGTAAAACCTTGAATGTAGTTCAAAAGAATTATACCGTCACTGAAAGAGAATTGCTAGCGGTGGTGTATGCTTTTGAGAAATTTAGAGCGTATTTGTTGGGTACTAAAGTGGTGATGTACACAAATCATGCTGCAATTCGATATTTGATGGCTAAGAAAGATGCAAACCCAAGATTGATTCGGTGGGTATTGTTGTTCCAAGAGTTTGATTTCGAGGTCAAAGATCGAAAGGGGTGTGAGAACCAAGTGGCGGATCACTTGTCTCGGCTAGAAACCAATATTGTTGATCCTGGTGAGAGGGATATTGAGGCAGAATTTCCCGATGAAATAGTGATGAGGATAACCCATGGAAACTCACCCTGGTATGTTGACTTCGCTAACAATGTAGTGTGTGGGATTATACCCGAGGGCCTGAATTTTTATCAACAAAACAAGTTCTTGTTCGATGTAAAGAGGTACTTCTAGGATGAACCGTACCTATTTAGAGAATGCGCAGACCACATAATTTGAAGGTGCGTACCAGAAGTGGAAGTAAATGCAATTCTCGATGCTTGCCATGCATCGCCAGTTGGCGGACATCATAGCGGGGTGCGCACAACCGCCAAAGTTCTTCAAAGTGGCTACTATTGGCCATAATTATACCAAGATGCTCATTCTCTCGTTAAGCAATGTATTCAATGACAAAAGCAAGGAGGAGTATAGAGAAAGCATGAGTTACCTCTTAATCCTATTCTAGAGGTAGAGTTGTTTGATGTCTGGGGAATCGACTTCATGGGACCATTTTTGAGCTCTTTCAGAAATAAGTATATCTTGGTGGCGGTTGATTACGTTTTTAAATAGGTAGAAGCTGTAGCTTTGCCCAAAAATGAAGGGAAGAGTGTTGTGCAATTATTAAAGCAATATATTTTCACAAAGGTTTGGTACCCCGCGTGCTATTATCAGTGATGAATGGTCTCATTTTTGCAACCGGTTGCTTACTTCATTGTTGAGAAAATATGGAGTTAAGCATAAAGTTGCAACCCCTTATCATTCACATATAAGTGGCCAAGTTGAAGTATCAAATTGAGAAATCAAAAGAATTCTGGTAAAAGCAGTCAATGCAAATCGGACTGACTGGTCTCAGAAGTTGGATGGTGCTCTCTGGGCGTACCACACCGCTTTCAAGACTCCAATTGGCATGTCACCATACCAATTGGTATTCAGAAAGTCTTGTCACCTGCCAATCGAGTTTGAACACAAGTCATTATGGGCATTGAAGGCGTTAAACTTGAATTGGGGGGATGCTTCGAAAGGTAGAGTCAATCAACTCCATGAGTTGGAAGAGTTTCGGCTAAGGGCGTATGAGAGTTCATCCCTGTATAAGGAGAAAATGAATAAATGACATGATGCAAAAATCCTTCGACGAGAGTTTAAAGTTGGCGATCTTGTTTTGCTTTATAACTCTTGTTTGAGACTCTTCTCGGGTAAACTCAAATCAAAGTGGTCAGGCCCGTTCAAGGTCACTCGAGTGTTCACAAATAGGGAAATTGGGGTTGAAAGCAAAGAAGGAACAACATTCAATATAAGTGGGAAATAGTTGAAGCTCTATTTTGGAGAATGTCTTGATGTCTCTGTAATTGAAGTTGTGTATTTGGAAGATGTTTGAGAGTATTTCCACGTCGTGCCACGATGTTAAATAAGGCGCTTCTTGGGAGGCAACCAAAGTTTTAGTCATTTTCGAATAACGTTTGCTAAATGTGTAGGTTGAAACCCTTCTTTTTGACATAATGGCAAATGGGCAGTGGACATGTCCTTTTGGCGAATCGCCCACTAGTACTCATGATCGCCTAAGTGCACCGCCCATTTTCAGGCCAGTTTTGGGACTCGTTCTGGGAACTTCGGTGAGATGCATGAATTTTTGGCGCACCGCTGAACAAATCGACTAGCCCGACTGAGCTCACCTTTTTGCTCAAATTGGAAGACCATTTTTCTATTAATTTTGGTGAGCCAACTCTAGCTCAGCGATTCACGCCGAATGGTTCGGCGTGTCTGGCCATTGTTCACCGACGGTGCGTGAAGTGAAGAGTTTTTCCTACACTAATATTTTCATTCAGTGATCCTTACTTGATTGTCTTGTTAGCTACATTTGTTGTATTTGCATTGAGGGCACTGCACAACCTTTCTCGGGGGGGGGGGTATGTGTGAATGTCTCATCATTATTATGGATGTTCCCTTGCATACTTGAGTATCAGTTGTGATCAATACCGATGTATTGAGTAGTGCTCTTCATTGAACGACATGTTTGTGCAATTCCATTGAGGCAAACTTGAGTTGCATAAGTCATATTTGAACTTTTAGCATCTCATTGTGACTAGCCGATTGTTGAAATGAGTCTTGTGATGATTGTTGCACGCGAGCTCAATTTGTAGAGTCTTGATCAATGATTGTGTTGAATGCCGTGTGTGGTAAGATTTATTTGAAATATGTGCTTGGTGATACCTAGAACTTGACCCGTTGGTCCAATTGACTAATGTAGGCGAATGAAAGAAATGATCTCAGGAACAAATTTTGGAGAGTGAACCAAATTGCTATTATACCTTTTTGTGACCACCTTGTCAGAGTGCGAACCTAGCTTGGCACCATTTGAGCCTAACCTTTTCTTTAGATGAAACATGAACACATTTGGACTTTTTCCTTCCCACCTAAAACGTTCATGAAGCATTGGTTTGTTTGAATATCCAACTTAGTCCAAAAGTCTAAGTTGGGGGTGTGGTGGAAAATGAAGAGAGAAAATGAGCAATAACTTTATGAAATTCACCCTTGAAGGATTGTGTTGAAAAAGATGGAACCCCTCCATATAAAAAAAAAGAAAAAAAAAAGAAAAGCAAAAGAAGAAAAAGATTGAAAAAAAATGTTGCAATGTAATTTTTGCATGAATAAAAGAAAATGGGTGTCCAATGAGTCATATTAGAATCTCTGTGCTTGAAAGAACTTTAGGGTGGGTTTTGAAAACAAAAAGAGTGAAAGAAAAGGAGAAGAAGTGAAATGCAAGCCATGCTTCATGAAGGTATAAGTCATTAAGCCAAAATGATCATACCTTTACCCTCTACCCTATTACAAGACTTGAAAAACCTTAGTGATCTTGATTTAGCTGAATGTCATGTTGATTGGAAGATACGTCAAGCCTATGGGCAGAATCATGCATGTGCTTATCTTTGAGAGTGTGAGAGTTAATTTTTATTCTTTAGTTCTTAAATTTTGATGAGCTTTGTGTGGGAATGGAATCATTCTTGATGTGAGGGCATTCAAATACCTTTGTTGAGCTTGAATTTTCATTTGAAGAAAGCATTGTGAGCTTGACTTCTATTTGATGATGACTAGTCACAATTTGAAACTTTTAGTGCACAATTGAACATTGCTCGGGTGGATTAAACCTCATATGCATTCAGCTGAGTCTCAAGTAGCACTATTTGTAGACACCTCTGTTGAAATGATTGATCTTGTGTTTTATTTGAGGACACACAAAAATTTAAGTTGGGGGCGTTGATGAGTCTGGGATTTCGACTCATTTAGGGCTTAATATTCAAAGATATAGTGTCCTCAATGCCTATTTTTTTAAGCTGGTGTTAAAATGTTAATTTGCAACAATGAAGGCAAAAAAGCAAGACAAGGACATTACGGGGAAAAGGAGCGAAAAAAAGCTGAAGAAGTTGAAGGAAAGCAAAGCTGGTACTCGCCAAAGCCACTTGGTGAGTCGCCGAGTGGACCCCCAGCTCGCCTAAAGTTCCAGTAGGCCACCCGATGGACAAGACCAACTTGGCGAGCAAATTGATGGTTCGGCAACGTGCCGAATGTATCGGCGATATCGATCTCAATCGCCTAAAGTCACAAAAATGAGATGGTGAAAGGCCAAGCCAAGAAGGCGATGTAAAGGAGCACTCGGCGTATTGCCGACCAGGTAGGCAAAGACCGACTTACTTCACCGACTGACTCCGATGCTGAAATTTTGGAAACGTATAAATGTAATTTTTAAAAGAAGAAAAGGGGTTCCCACATTATCCAGTTCTAGGTTTTTGATATTCAATATTCTAAACATTGTTTTTAGACTTTTTGAGTAGAGATTTAGGGTTTGGTTGATTTTTATCTTCAATTTGAGCATTTGGAGACTTGTAGATCGTTGCCCAACCTGATGGAAAATATAGTTGGTAGCAATTTCTTTTTCTTTATTATCTTTGGCTAAAAACCCCATTCTTAGGGGTGTTATTATGTAGTTGAACGTTTCAATTAGCTTATGAGTGTTAATATTTATTGATTTTATTATTGATTTGAAGTTGGTTCAATTAATAGTTTATGTTTTAATTGATGAATTGTAGATGCAAATACAATTCTAGTTTAGTAATCTAAGCTTGCTTGAGAAAGGAGTATTAGGGTTGAAATTATCAGTTGATGACGGTAGTAATTGTATTGTTACGGAATTAGGTTTTGAGAAAGTGGGTCTGAATGCAATCCTACAAATCTAGCTTGAAAAAGTAGATTGATTAAGGTGTTGGGCTGCTAATATATGTTCTGCTTGTCGAGGTTCGAAGGAACTCACTTGATTCGTGGTAGTTGATTGAGAAATGGTTATTGCACCTAGAGCCTAGCCTACCCACTGAGGTTCAACGTCTTTTACTAAATAATAACCACCCATTTTATGAAATCGGCATTCAATTTATCACACTCCCAAGAAACCCTCTCTACTTGTTTACTCCTGGTTATTTGTAGTTGTTAATTGTTTACCCAAATCCCCCCATTTGACATTAATTGTCAAAACCTTTTCATTTACTTTATTGTTGCGTAAATGTCTACACCTACAAATGATTAGAACACCATTTTACTTCGTAATCAAATTCTTTACTGTACCACTCCCTGTAGGATCGACCCCAACTCTTAGTTGGGTTTATACATGTTAGCGACCGCCTACACTTAGAATTGGATGAAGTGTAGTTGAGCGTTATCAGGGGTATAGAGGCAAGACTGTGGCGTGATCACTAAACTGATGCCCAACAGAGGGGAATTATAATCTTACGTGGGCACGTATTTCTGGGACTATGCGGGTACGCTGAACCCTAGTCCAACTCGCTGCTAAGTCTACTCCCAACTAAATAATCATGAAGCTAAAATGTACTAATTAATGAATCACTCAAAATACTGTCATGCTAACTGAGAATGTGACATTCGAAATCTGGAGCATGATTTTCTGTTTAACTGACCTAGCAAGTATAATTCATGAACTAAGAGAATTTACACAAACTAGGGTTCTGAGTTTTATACAAAGAATTATGCAAAGTTTCCAAGAAAACATGCTATTTCGACTAAGGATCCTACAACAACAAAATCACCATGAATCTCCAAGGTTTTTATAAACCTTAGGTCTAGACAAGCTATGAAGAATCAAGGAACTGGTGAATTCTAGGAACCTAGGGGATGAAAGAAACTCGCTAGTGAAATCCCACATACTTGGTGACGAAATCTACATAGAAATCCTTTGGATTTCGGGGTTGAAACATGAAGAACACCTCTGCTTGTTCTTGGGAAGAAATTGTCGACAATTCTCTTCTTTTCGCTCTAAGTTGGATGATTTTTGGAGAATGAGGGTTCTGGGTAGTTTCTGACTAGATTATTAGGCTTAGACTAAGTAAAATGATGTACTTTAGGCATCAAACGACGTACTTTAAGTGCCCAACACATAGGGGAAAAGACCAAAACGACCTTGACATAAAATCGACGAAGTGCCATTCATGGTGGGACTGACGGGCCATCATTAGAACCACTGCCCGTCAACTTGGTCGTGGTTATGGCCCTGCCAAACAGGGTTCTACTGAAACGAGCGTAACTTTTTACTCCAAGCTTAGATTTTAGCAAACATGGTGGAGTTGGAAATAGGTCTCGATTATCTTTAATTTGATAGGTCACGGGCCACATAATTCATTTTTGTGCTAAAAGATATGACCGATTGAAGTTGACCGAAACACACTTTCTTTTCAAATGACCGCTGACCCTCACCAACGGCCAGACCTACGGTCCGTAGGTCCAACCACGGGCCGTACTGGTCGGCCGTGGGTGGGATCAGGGACTCCTAAATCTTGGACCCCAACAACGGGACCTTACCTACAGACCGTTGTCCCACCTATGGGCCATGGGTGGTGTCGTCTGTGATGGCACCAGGCCTGTGAACAAACTAAAATTTCTAATTTCCTTGGACCCAAGGTGTTACATTATCTCCCCATTGGGTACATTGCTCCTCGAATGAGGACTAAACAAGCTAAGTATGGAGGGAAGGAGCTGCAATCCCGACCACTAAGTACTATAAATTGATATCTAACTGAACTGAGTTCCATAAACATGCAAAAATGCTGAAATGCAAGGATAACTGAGGGGACAAGATACTGAGACTGAATTACATAAGAGTAAGTTGAGAGACTGGAGAGGAACTGTTACCTAAAGCTGAAACTGAATCGGAAGGAAAGAGGTGAGGGGACTTGGCTCTCATGGCTACTTCTGCTTCCCAAGTAGCTCTCTCTACGGACTGATTCCTCCACAACACCTTTACTGAAGCGACTTCCTTATTTCTCAACCTACGAACCTGGCGGTCAAGAATCTCAACTGGCACCTCTTCATAAGTGAGATTATCCTTCATAGCCACACTCTTTAATGGCACTATCGATGCCGGATCACCCACACACTTCTTCAAAAAGGAAATGTGAAAGACTGGATGAACCACTGCTAGTTCTGCTGGCAACTCTAACTCATAAGCCACATTACCAACCCTTTTTCGGATTCTGTAAGGACCTACATACCTGGGGCTGAGCTTTCCTTTCTTGCCAAATCTCATCACCCCCTTCATAGGTGACACCTTCAGGAAAACCCAATCATCGATTTCATACTCTAAGTCCCTTCTTCTCACATATGCATAGGACTTCTGATAACTTTGAGCTGTCTTTAATCTATATCTGATGAGCTGAACTTTCTCCATGGCCTCATGAACCGAATCTGGCCCAATCAAGGCTTCTTCACCTACTTCAAACCAATCCACCAAAGATCTGCACCTACGCCCATATAGTGCCTCATAAGGGGACATCTGAATACTAGAATGAAAGTTGTTATTGTAGGTGAACTCTATGAGAGGTAGGTGATCATCCCAACAACCCTTGAAATCGATCACACACACTCTTAACATGTCTTCTAAGGTCTGAATGGTACGCTTTGCCTGACCATCCGTCTGTGGTTGAAATGATTTACTAAGGTTCACCTGAGTACCAAGACCTTTCTGGAATGACTTCCAGAAATGAGATGTAAACTGAGGACCTCTATCTGAGATGATAGATAAAGGAACTCCATGCAACCTGATTATCTTGCTAATGTAGAGTTTATCATAATCCTCCGCTGAATCGGTAGTCTTGACAGCCAAAAAGTGAGCTGATATAGTGACTCTGTCCACTATCACCCAAATGGAATCATGTTGTTTGCAAGTACGAGGTAAACCAGTGATTAAGTCCATGTTTATCACTTCCCACTTCCCTGTAGGAATGCTAATCTCTTGAGTCACTCCTCCTGGTTTCTAATGTTCTACCTTAACTTGGTTACAGTTAGGACACTTAGCCACAAAGTCTGCTATGTCCCTTTTCATGCCGTTCCACCAAAAGACTTCCCGGAGATCATGGTACATCTTAGTGGTACCCAGATGAATGGAATATCTGGAATTATGGGATTCTGAAAGGCTCTGATTCTTCAACTCACCCACATTAAGAACACATAAGCGACCCTAGTAATGAAGTACACCATCTCCCCCTTGGGAGAAAACCTCTACTCTCTACTGATGAACTACACCTTTCAACTGATGTAATATAGGATCAATATCCTGTTTTTCCTTAACCTCTGCTACCAATGAAGATTCTGACCCATTGTGAATTATCACACCACCATCTAATGTGTACATAAGGCAAACTCCTAAGTGAGCAAGCCAGTGAAAACCTTGGCTAATTCTTTCTTCTCTTCCTCAACATTTTCTACACTACCCATGGATAGTCTGTTGAGGGCGTCAGCTACTACATTGGCCTTACCTGGATGGTAGAGCACAACATGTCATAGTCTTTGAGGAATTCAAGCCATCTCATCTGACGAAGATTCAACTCTTTCTGGGTGAACACACACTGGAGGCTCTTATGATCTGTAAACACATCAACATGAACACCATACAAGTAGTGTCTCCAAATCATTAGGGAAAATACTACGGCTACAAGCACGAGGTCATGAGTCGGGTAGTTCTTCTCATTGACCTTAAGTTTTCTAGAAGCATAAGCTCTAACCTTACCTTGCTACATCAACACACAACCTAGGCCGACCCTGAATGCATCACAATAAACCATATAACTGTCTAACCCATCTGGTAGAGTCACAACATGAGTTGTAGTCAACCTGGTCTTCAGGTCAGAGAAGCTTTTCTCACACTCATCTGACCACTGAAACATGACATTTTTCTGAGTCAACCTGGTCAATGGGGAAGCTATGGATGAAAATCCTACCACCAACCTCCTATAGTAACTAGCCAAACCCAAGAAACTCCTGATATCAGTCAGAGAGGTGGGTATGGGCTAGTGCGGTACTGCCTCAATTTTCTGAAAATCTACTTGGATCCCTTCGATGGATACCACATGACCAAGGAAAGCGACGGACTGTAAGCATAATTCACATTTTTTGAACTTAGCAAATAGCTGGTTATCTTTGAGAGTTTGAAGAACAACTCTCAGATGAGTCGCATGCTCTTCTTCACTCTGAGATTAAATGAGGATATCATCAATAAAGACGATGATGAACAAGTCCAAATACTGTTTGAAAACCATGTTCATTAAGTCCATGAAATATACAGGAGCATTTGTTAGTCCAAAACACATAAATACAAATTCATAGTGACCATACCGAGTCCTGAAGGCTGTCCTCAGAATATCACTATCCCTAACTCTGATCTGATGATAGCCGGATCTGAGGTATATCTTAGAAAAGTAACTAGCACCCTGAAGTTGGTCAAACAAGTCATCTATTCTGGGGATGGGATATTTATTCTTGATTGTGACTTTGTTCAGCGGACGATAGTCAACGTACAATCTGAGAGAACCTTCTTTCTTATGCACAATAAACACTGGAGCATCCCATGGTGAGATACTGGCTCTGATAAAGCCCTTGTCTAGAAGGTATTTCAACGGTTCTTTCAATTACTTAAGCTTAGCTTGAGCCATTCTGTAAGGAGGAATCGAGATAGGCTGGGTATGTGGAAGGAGATCTATTCCGAAGTCGATTTCCCTTTCAAGAAACTCCGAGAAGATCTTCTGGAAACTCATTTACTACCGTAACTGACTCAAGAGTTGGGGTTTCGGAGTTTGAATCCTTAACCCGAATAAGATTATAGATATACCCTTTGGAGATCATCTTTCTTGCCTTAAGACAAGAGATAAATCGACCCATGACACTGAACTACTACCCTTCCACTCTAGGACTGGATTATTTGGGAACAGAAACTGAACAATCCTAGTTCTATAATTGACTGAGGCATAATAATGAGTTAGGGATTTTGACTCATTTAGGGCTTATTATTCAAATATTAAGTGTCCTCAATGCCCATTTTATGCTCATAACTGATGTTAAAATGTTGATATCGAACAATAAGGCTAAAGAGTAAGGCAAGGACATTACGAGGCAAATAGGAGTGAAAAAGCTAAAAAAGTTGAAGGAAAGCAAAGATGGTACTCGCCAAAGCCGCATGGTGAGTCACCGAGTGGACCTTTAGCTTGCCTAAAGTTCTAGCATGCTAGACAATGGACAAAACCAACTTGGCTAGCGGACAAGCAATTCGGCGACACATTGAAGAGATCAGCGATGACGATCTGGCTCGCCGAAAGTTACAATTTGATGAAAAATCCATGCCAAAAAGATGAGAAGAGGAGCAACTCGACGCGTTGCTGAACTAGTCGGTGAACCCAACTTACTTCGCTGAGTTGACTCCGTGCTGAAATTCTGGGAACGTATAAATATAATTTTTAAAAGAAGAGAAACAGTTCCCACATAGTTTACTTTTGGGTTTCTGAGTTTTTACATTCCAGAACAGTGTATTCACATTTTTGAATAGAGATTTAGAGATTGTGAGATTTTTAGCTTAAAATTTGGTATTTGGGAATTGCAGATCGTTAGCATATCAGATGGAAAACTTCGTTAGTAACTATTTCTTGTTTTTCACTATGCATGGCTAAAACCCCTTTCCTTGGGGATGTGATTGTGTAGTTTAATGCATTAATTAGCTAATGGGGGTTGTTAGTTACTGATTTTATTATTTTTTGACGTGGGTCCAATCAATGGTTCATGTTTTTATTGAGGAATTGTAGTTACAAATGAAATTCTAGCTTAGTTCTCTATTCTTGATTGATAAAGAGGTATTAGAGTCAAATTATTTATTGATGGTTGTATTGATTGCATCTTTAAGAATCTAGCTTGAGAAAGTGGGTTTTGTTGCGTCTTTACAAATCCAGCTTGAAAGAGTGGATTACTTAATGATTTGGGTTGTTTGGTTGTGTTTTTCTCGTTGAGGTTCGAAAGAACGCAGTAGTTGATTGATAAATGGCTATTGCACTCAAAACCTAGCCTACCCGCTGAGATTAAACACCTACTAGTAACTATTAATCACCATTACGCGAAATTAGCATTCAACTTATCACACTCCTAAGGTCCTATCTCTATTTTTTTACTACCCTTGCTAGCTTTCATAATTTGGTTACCTAAATCCCCCCATTTGATATTAATTTTTGAAACCTTTTGATTTACTTTAATATTGCGAAACCTTTACTTCTACAAACGATTAGGACACAATTTTACTTATTAATCAAATTCTCTACTGTATCACTCCCTGTGGGATGGACCCCAACTCTTAGTTGGGTTTATACTTGTTAGAGACCGCCTACAATTAGAATTAGATGAAGTGTAGTTGAGCGTTATCAAGAATTGCGCCGCTGCCGGTCAGTGGTGTTTAGAATTCTTTTATTGAAGTTTAGTCGTGAACTGATTTTGTTGTAGTTGAATATTCTTATTTTTGTTCTTTGTTGGCTTCTCTAAAACATGTGAAGAGATGAGTGTAAATGGGTGCAACACCAGCCAACTTGGTAACAACGATGACATCGGGCATTTACATGATGTCAATGAGGATCAGTTAGGAAGTGCAAGTTCTATTCGATTGCCTTTGACTGTGGGCAATATGGTGTTTCATGTGACCAACACAATGTTGCAGCTGTTGCAGATGAAGGGTTTCTTTGGAGGACTCGCCAATGAGGACCCTCATGACCACATTTGAAACTTCATGGATGTGTGTGGGCAGTTCTATTTCAAGAACATCACTTAAGAGTCAGTCATACTTCATTTGTTTCCCTTTTCTCTAATAGGGGAAGCAACAAAGTAGTTAACCGAATTACCAAGGGAGTCAATTACTTCTTGGGAGGAGCTCACCGATGCGTTTTATGAAAGGTTTTTCCCTCCTTCAAAGATGGTCAACTTGAGGGATAATATTCAGAACTTAAAGAGAGTGGATGGCGAACCTATCCACAAGACATGGTTAAGGTTCCAAAAATTTCTTCTCCAATGTCAAACTCACGGGATACCGGACAATTTGTTATTGCAATATTTTTACCGGAGCCTCGACATGGTCAACAAAGGTGTGGCAGACCGTCTCATTCAGGGAGAAATTTTGAGACAACCGTTTGACATAGCATCAACCCTTCTTGATGAGATGACGGCAAATTAATCGTGCATGGTACACTAAAGAAGATCAGGGGTCTCCTTTGAACTTTAGGCTGACAAAGGAACAAATGGAAAAGAACCATGAGCGACATGAAAACATGGCCAAAATGATGACCCAATTGGACCTATAAGTAAAACATGTCATGGGAAGCGGCTGCAAAGCTGTAAATACAGTCAGAATTAATAGTGGTGTAAACCCCGATGAAGCACACTTTGAGGCCATCTACAATGAAAGAAGTACATTTCTTGTCAAACCAAGTGGGGGGTTCCCGTCCAAGCTACCCAAGGCCAGATGGAAATCAATGTTGGAATAGAGAGCGCGATACTGGTTGGAGAGATCGAGATCGTGAATGGCGTGACCGTGGCATGAACTGGAGAGATAGAGATGGGAACAAAGATTGCTATGTGCCTCCTCACGAGCGTCAAAAGCTAAAAGAACCAAGGACTGATCTTGAAAATTTTAGAACCGAGGATATGCTTGCTCGTAGTCTCAACAAAGTGGAAGGATCGGACAAGATGCTAAAGCATATGAAAGACGACATCTCCTCCCTTAACCAAATGATTACATCACACTCGGTATTGATTAAGCAGTTGGAAACACAGATGAGTCAAATCTCAGCTCATTTAAATCCAAGGCCATAAGGCGGGCTCCCAAGTGATACTTTGGTGAACCTGAAAAAGGAGACATGATCCCATGTCCATGTCGTGCCACGACGTTAAATAAGGCACTTCTTGGGAGGCAACCCAAATTTTACTTTTCAGCATTTGAATAACGTTTGTTGGATGTTCAGGTTGAAAATTCAAAGTTTGGAAGAAAAAGGCTAAAGGGCGAGCTCAGAACCCACTCGGTGAACCGTTGAGTGGTTCGGCAAGCCCGATGTTGATCACCCCTTTTTGACCAACCAACTGGTTGGAGTTCTAGGAATTTTGGCAAACAAAGATAAATTCGGTGTGTCGCCCAGTGGATCAGCGACATTAATGAATCTCGTCGACAGAGGCACGAACTGAAGGGTCAAAAGTTTCCAACCATTTTAAATTCAAAACTTCTCCATATTTTGAACTTTTCGAATCTTGCACTCTCTCAAATTCATATTATATCTTAGTTTTTACTAAATTTTTGCGTGGGTGTTGTTGTGTGAGTGGAGTTCATATGCTTGCTCATTTTTGCTTTTGCCTTCATCGTTTCTTTGTCTACTTCTGAGGTTGGTGTCCTAAACTAGCCTTAATTTCATGTCGACTCTAAGCATGCTTGTGTGTTTGATGGATATATTGTGTGTCTTTGTGTGTTTAATCGAGCATGTTAGATTTTGTGTTTGGCCTAATTGTGTTTAAGATTTGGGTTCAAATTGTTTAAATTACGGATTTAGATGTTGGGGTTGGTGTGGGTGAAGGCTGAGTTACCCAAATTTTACCAAACAACTCTAATTTGCACAATTATGGATCGGGTAACGTCGTTATTAAGGGCAAATGCATTGTTTGGTCGAATCTAGGTAAATCGAGGGAAGTCTGAGTACCCTGGGGTAAGTAATGGTATGGGCTAATCATGAATTGTGTAGAATGGGGCTTTAATTTGGTTGTCGTAGGTTGTGCGTTGAGAATTGGGAGTGGGGGTAAAACTTTGGCACGAAGGGCCATTTGGCGAGCTTAGTCGAGCTAGCCGAATGACTCGGTGGTTTGACGACTGACTCCTTTCATCTCCTTTTTGTCCTGAAATATTGCTGTTAAGTTCTGTAACTTTCAGCAATATGCATGTGCTCGCCGAATGAATTTTATCTCTCCCTTTTGAAGCCTAGTTTTTGGAAATTAATCTATAAAATTTGGTGAGCTACTTTTGCTTCGCTGATTAGATTCGGTGTCTTGTCGAATGACCTTTTACCTTGAAATTTTATGCTAAATATTTGATATTTTGTTCTGTGATTTTTGGTGAGCTCTTTAAGGCTCGCTGAATGAACTCGACGTCTCGCCGAACTGATCGGTGAGTTTTCCTGCATTTCTGACATTTGTTATTTTACAAACCCTTTGCAACCACATTAATTTCCTTTGCTTGTTTTGACAGATATGGCGAGAACGAAAGTCCCAGCCTATGGTCCTCAACCCCAAAAAAGGGCTAAAGGGGTGGTGATTTCTGCGGAGGTTACACCTCCACCATCTACTAGACCTCCACCCACTTAAGCTAGTGGTCAGGGAAAAGGCAAACAGCCAGCAGAGTCGAGTTCAAGCAGTGCCAGCTCTAACAGTATGGGTTCTACTCCACCCACCTCACTACATCTGAGTCGGAAAGTAGGGAAGATGTGGTCATCCAGATCTCCTGTCTATGAGTCCGAACCAACTGACGATCAAACTCTAAAGCTTAGACGTGCTGAGTTGAGCTCCAAAGCACTGCATGATCCGAAAAGGCTCCCGGCAATCGCGACACCTTCAGCACTGGAACCACAAGTGCCTCCGGCTCAAGCACCTCCACCGCGCTCGATGATCATGTTGAAGGTTGCCCGTATGCGTATAATTCTTGAGGAGAAGAGGTTGTCCACTGTTGAGGTTGTGGACAGATACCCAGTAGTGTGAGACACACTCCGGTTCAACAAATTTGTGCAGTTCACAAAGCCTAGAGTCTGTATGTGCCTACATGGGTCCGAGAATTTTATGAGAGTTATGCCCGGTTACTCCCAAAAAGGGAAGAAGAAGGCTGGATCAGCGGCATCGCTAGTGTTTGTTGAGGTGCTTGGAAAGAGAGTCAAGTGCAGTGAAACAAACATCAATAAATTACTAGCTTGCACAGTCCGGTTGACGCACACCTTAACTACTATGCTCAAGACCAAGCCATTAGACGATTTGAAGGGGTGGTTAGCCCCATTACTGTCTGATGTGTCTCCTCCATGGATAGCGGCGGGGTTCACTATTGAGAACATGGACTTTCATGTCGTTGCTCGATACTGGTTCTGGTTCATCAACAGCACCCTGATGTCGTTTAAGAATGAGTCCATCCTCCAGCACCCGAAGGCTGCACTTCTGGGTGCATTATTGATCGAGTGAGGCTCAATTTGGGGTTGATTATTGCGCAGGAGATCGCCATGAGGGCCAAACAGAGTCAGACCTCATTACCCTTCCCAGTCCTCATCAGTGATCTAGGTCACCGAGATGGAGTGTCGTTCGTGGCCAAGACTGATGTTCAGGTACTCATACCTCTTCTACTAATATCCATAGGATCGAGGCAGAGTATGTGAACGACGAGTCCGAGAGGAGGAGGGCATCACCGGTGGATACATCCCCATCTGTTGATGTCGAGACCATGGGGATGGATACTACCCCTCCCACTATGGCCAATGAACCGACAGGTATGCCTACCTCCTTCTCCCCCTGCTACTTCTGCTGCTACTGCTACCTCCTTCCCCCATTGAATCAGGCCATAGTATATAAAATGGGCCACCTCATCCATTCGACTGATATGCGTGCTTCGAGAGTTGAGGCAGTTGTCCCCTCCATGATTGAGCGCACTATTGAGGCCGTACTTTCTCCCATTCAGGAGGAGTTACGAGGATGCGTGAGTTGATTACTGCCCATGGCTTAGCTTTAGATACATTGACTGCGAGGGTGGAGGCATGTGAGTGGTGTGATCACCAGGCCACTAATTTGACTTCCTCACAGGCCGATATCGTGGGACTCCAACGTGATGTGCAGGATCTGAAGTCCACAAACATTTCTATGTTATGGGGAAATGTGGACTTTCCCAAGAGTCCTAGTTTATAGATGCAAGCTATTTCTGAGATCTCTCCGACCACTGTGACTGGAGATGCTGTTGTAGCTGATAAGGATGAGCTCAGATATCATGAGGAGGCGGTGTTCGATGACCTGGATGGTGATTTGGTCCAGGAAGCTATAGAGGCCTCACTTCAGGACACATCGATGATTGGGCCTAGTAGAGCCAAACCACGATTAGAGGAGAGCCGGGCACTGATGCCCAGATTGAGAGCACCCCAAATACACAACATTCGCCTCAGGCTTAGCTTGATAGGGGGATCTTGACTCTCTTCCTGTATTTATTTACTTTTGAGACATGCAATTTTTTTTCTTTCAAATTGAGGACACTGTTTCGTACTTTTGGTGGGGTGACAGTATCTCGACACCTGTCTTCTTGGTTTTATTCATTTATTTTTTTGTTTTATTTCATTGACTGTCGAATGGCTAGTTGTTTTTATTGATTCTATAAGTGTTTGGATATGGATCGTATTCTTGTGTTGCCTTCTTGTGTTGTTTGAATGGGAATGATAATTGATGAATGCTGTCGATGTTCTCTTGCACATTCAAGTTTCGGTTGTGATCAATACTGATGACTTGAATAGTGCTCTTGATTGAACAATATGTTTGTGCAAGTCAAATGAGGCAAATTTGAGTTACATAAATCATGTGTGAACTCTTAGCATCTCATTGTGACTAGTCGATTGTCGAAGTGAGTCTTGTAATAATCGTTGCAGGTGAGCTTAACTTGTAGAGTCATGATCGATAATTGTGTTGAATGACTTGTGTGGTGTGGTTTTCTTGAAATACGTTCTGGGTGATACCTAGAACTTGCCCCGTTGGTCCAATTGACTAGCATTGGTGAATGAAAGAAATTATCTTAGGCACAAATTTTTGAGAGTGAACCAAATTGCTATTATACCTCTTTGCGACCACCTTGTGAGAGTGTGAAGCTAGCTTGGCACCATTTGAGTGTAACCTTTTGTTTGGATGAAACATGAACACCTTTGGCCCTTTCCTCCCTACCTAAAACCTTAATAAAGCCTTGTCTGTTTGAATAGCCAACTTAGGCCAAAATCCTAAGTTCGGGGTGTGGTAAAAAAAAGGAAAAAAATTGAGCTAGAAGTTTGTGAAATTCACCCTTGAAGACTTGTATTGAAAAAGAGGAAAAAAATTGAACCCCTCCATGTAAAAAATGAAAGAAAGAAAGAAAATCAAGAGAAAAAGATTAAATTATTTTTTTACATAATTTGTGCATTTGTGGAAAGAAAAGGGGTATCCGATGAGCCATTCAAGAGTTTTTGTATTTGAATATTCCATTGGTGAGTTGCGAAGATGAAAAGAGTAAAAGAAAAGGAGAAGAAATAAAATTCAAGCCATGCTTCATGAAGGTAAAAGTCACTTAGTTTAAATGATCATACCTTTACCCTCAACCTTGTTACAAGCCTTGAAAGACTTTGGTGATCTTGCATAAGCCGAATGAGATGTTGATTGGAAAACATGGGCAAGCCTATGGGTAAAATCATGCATGTATTTGTCATTGAGAGTGTGAGAGTTGATTTTAATTCCTTAAATTATAATCTTTGATGGGCTTTGTGAGAGCATGGAATCATTCTTGATGTAAGGGCATTCGAATACTCTTGTTGAGCTTGAATCGCATTTGAAGTGAGCATTGTGAACCTGATCTGTATTTGATGATGGCTAGTCATAGTTTGAAACTCTTAGTGCACAATTGAACATTTCATGAGTATATTGAACCTCATGTGCATTCATGTTGAGTCTCAAGTAGCACTATTTGTAGACATCCTTGTTGGCCTAATTGATCCAGTGTTTTACTTGAGGACAAGCAAAAGTTTAAGTTGGGGGTGTTGATGAGTCGGGGATTTCAAGTCATTTAGGGCTTATTATTAAAAGATTTAGTGTCCTCAATGCTTATTTTATGCTCATAACTGATGTTAAAATGTTGATATGCAACAATGAAGGCTAAAGAGTAAGTCAAGGAAAGCAAAGCTGGTACTCACCAAAGCCGCTCGGCGAGTCACCGAGTGGACCTTCAGCTAGCCTAAAGTTCCAGCATGTCAGGCCATGGACAAAACCAACATGGCGAGTAGACAAGCGATTCAGTGACACGCCGAAGAAATCGGCGATGATGATCTAGCTCGTCGAAAGTTACAAAAATATTTGATGAAAAAGCCACACCAAAAAGGCGAGAATAGGAGCAACTCGGTGCGTCGCTGAACTGGTTGACGAACCCGACTAACTTCGCCAAGTTGACTCTGTGCTGAAATTCTGGAAGCGTATAAATGCAATTTTTAAAAGAAGAGAACCAGTTCCCATATTGTTTACTTCTGGGTTTTTGAGTTTTTACATTCTAGAACACTGTATTTACATTTTTGAGATTGTGAGATTTTTAGCTTAAAATTTGGCATTTGGGAATTGCAGATCATTAGCAAATCAGATGGAAAACTTTGTTGGTAACAATATCTTGTGTTTTCTCTATGCTTGGCTAAAACCCCTTTCCTTAGGGGTGTTATTATGTAGCTAAATGCATTAATTAGCTAATGGGTGTTGTTCGTTACTGATTTTATCGTTGTTTTGAAGTGGGTTCAATCAATTGTTCATGTTTTAATTGAGGAATAGTAGTTGCAAATGCAATTCCAGCTTTGTTCTCCATTCTTGGTTGAAAAAGAGGTATTAGAGTCGGATTATTGATTGATGGTTGTATTTATTGCATCTTTAAGAATCTAGCTTGAGAAAGTGGGTTCAGTTGTGTCTTTAAGAATCCAGCTTGAAAGAGTGGATTAATTAACGATTTGGATTGTTTGGTTGTGTTTTGCTCGTTGAGGTTCGAAAAAACTCACTTGAAACGCAGTAGTTGATTGCGAAATTGCTACTTCTATTAAAACCTACCCTACCCGGTGAGATTAAACACCTATTAGTAACTAGTAATTACCCATTATGCGAAATTAGCATTCATCTTATCACGCTCCTAAGGTCCTATCTCTATTTGTTTACTACTCATGTTAGCTTTCGTAATTTTGTTATCTAAATCCCCCCATTTGATATTACTTGTTGAAACCTTTTGATTTACTTTAATGTTGCAAAACCATTACTTCTACAAATGATTAGGACACCATTTTACTTCTTAATCGAATTCTCAACTGTATCACTCCCTGTGGGATCGACCCCAACTTTTAGTTGGGTTTATACTGGTTAGAGACCGCCTACACTTAGAATTGGATGAAGTGTAGTTTAGCATTATCACTTAATTGGAATGTAACCAATCCATACTTAGAATGATATTGAAATCTACCATTTCTAACTCTACAAGGTCTGCTGAGGTGACTTTCTGGGAAACCATGACAGGGTAATTTCTGTATACTCGTCTAGCTATAACTAGGTCACTACCTGTAGTAGATAATGAGATGGGTTGTGATAGGGTTTCTTGATTGACACCGAAATTTACTGCTATAAATGGAGTTACAAAAGAAAGTGTAGACCCTGGGTCTAACAATGAATAAACATCTAAATGGAAGACTCATAGCGTACCAGCGACCACATCAGGAGAATCTTCTTGGTCCGGGCGAGCCTAGAGAGCATATAACTTGTTCTGGCGCTGACCACCACCTGTACCAAATGAAGTACCCTACTGAGTTGGGCGACCTACTGGTGCTGCTGGAGCTGTAGATTGAGCCTTGTTATTGTTACCTCCTTTCCCCTGCCTAGTAGAAGGGCAATCCTTCAACCTATGACCAGACTGACAACACCCAAAACACACCTCTCTGACTGCAAGACACTTGCCCGGATGGTTCTTAGCACACTTTGGAAAAGTAGGAAAAGTCCTGTTACCTAGAGTACTCCCCTGAGACATAGAGCCTGATGCCCGACCTTTTCGATCCTGTCGAAACCTGGGGGATGGAGCACTAGCTGATGATGATGTTGGGGCTGTAGACCTTTGCTGAAATTGTGAGCGATTTCCACCGCCCGACTTCTGCTGAGAGTATTCGTAGCTGCCGGTTCTATCCTTCTTGTTGTCCTTAGCCATTTCCGTAAGCTTATCTACCTCAACCTGCTGAGTATGAGTCATTAGTCTAGAGATATCCATATCCCCTAGAAGCATAGTATTCCTGCACTCGGTCTTCACCAGATTGGACACCCAAAATAAGAACTTGCTCGTTTGTGCCTTTTGGATCAGAATCATGTGTGGAGCACACCGGGAGAGCTGGGCGAACTTCAGCCCGTACTCCTGACCGACATTTAATCCGGCTTCAAGTTCATGAATTCTTGAGCCTTAGCCTCTCTCAACTCTCTCAGGAAGAACATATCCAGAAAACCTCCGGTAAAACAATCCTAAGTCACAAGAGCTGCATCCGCACCCTTGCTGTCTTTCCACTAAGTGAACCAGATATGAGCCACATCCTTAAGCTGGTAGGATGCCAGCTCCACCCTATCATTTCCAGTCACTTGCATTACCTCTAAGATCTTTTTGACCTCAACAATAAAGTTTTCTGGGTCTTCACCAACCTCCGACCCTTGAAACTCAGGCGGATTCATCTGAACAAAGTCTCGAACCCTAGTTGCAGTTGATCCACCATTATGTTTGTAGGAACTAGGGCTTGCTGATTGTTCTAATTGGCTACACTCTGAGCCAAAATTCGGATCGCATTTTGAAATTCTGCATTCGCAACCTCATGGTTTCGGACTGGAGGAACTGCGTTAACATTGTGTGTGTTAGCATTTCGTGTGTTAGCTCTGCGAGGAGGCATGATCTAAAACGCATAACGACGGATTATAAGAGAGAAGTTGAAACATAACTTCACACATGATAGGAATAACAAAAGAAGTGAAGTTTTATATTAAAACACTTTGTAGCCTCTCTCTCATAGGTGTGGCGCACTTCACACTCATGAAAGAGACTCTACTTAGTGCGACTTTCAAGCACCCTAGGACTCTTGAACCTGGCTGTGATACCAGTTTTGTCACGCCCCGAGGCTACCCCCTTGATGTAACACGGGACCTAAGATCACGATCACGAGTGACCCCAAGCTAACCCTGAATTTGGCATATCATGAACATACTGAAAATAGCTAAGTAAAGAGGAACTAAGTGAAAGATAAATCAATAGATATCTGAAGAGGAACAAGCCCAGCTAGTCTGAATAATAATATAACATAACATAAGAGTGAAGACTAAAACAACACTTAACATCTCAAGCTGAATATACTGCTATGTCTGAAAAGCCTCTAACTGAGTTGAGTTGCTGGGACATGCCCCCAGCTAACTCTAACCAAACTGAAAATTGAGAGTAAAGATTAAAATAGAAAGCATGTTTATTGTCTTCGGAATATGAGGACTCACAACTGAAGCTGTTGAATACAGACTGAGAATCAATATAAACGTGATCGGAATGCTAAGTGCCTGAACCTACATCATGAAACGATGTAGCGCAAAATATGCGTCAATACTTGGAATGTATTGAGCATGCAGGATATAGATACTAAGATGAATAAAGTACATAACTAAGCAATGATATAATCTAAACAAGGATATAACTATGTACTGAAGTATAACTGAAAAGAGTTGAACTAAATGCAATGACTAAGTACTAATCATGAAGATAACATGCTGACTGAATACTGAAGTAAATGCTAAAAATCTAGTCAACACACTAAGAATATGACTGTGGGAGCTACTATTAACCGACATAAACCACGTGATCTAAACATGGAGTCCGATGTATAAGCCCCATCGAGAGGACCCAATATACATTGCCAGCGGTATAGAGGAATGACTGTGGCTTGATCACTAAACTAATGCCCAACATAGGGGACTTATAATCCTACGCGGGCACGTAGTTCTTGGACTTTGAGGGTACGCTGAACCCTAGTCCAACTTGGAGCTAATTCTACTCCCAACTGAATAATCATGAAGCTAAAATGCACTAATTAAAGAATAGCTCAAAATACTGACATACTAACTGAGAATGCAACATTTATATATTGAGAATGTGAAATTTGAAATCTGGAGCATGATTTTCTGTTTAACTGACCTAGCAAGTATAATTCATGAACTTAGAGAATTTTCACAGACTAGGGTTCTGAGTTTTATACAAGGAATTATGCAAAGTTTTCAAGAAAACATGCTATTTGACTAAGGATACTACAACAAAAAAATCAACATGAATCTCCAAGGTTTTTATAAACCGTAGGACTAAACAAGCTATGAAGAGTCAAGGAACTAACTAAATTCTAGGGACCTAGTAGATGAAAGGAATCCACTAGTGAAATCTCACATACCTGATGATGAAATCTACGGAGAAATCCTTTGGATTTCGGGGCTAAAACTTGAAGAACACCTTTGCTTGTTCTTGGGAAGAAACTGTCGACTATTCTCTTCTTTTCGCTCTAAGTTGGGTGATTTTTGAAGAATGAGGGTTCTGGGTAGGTTCTGACTAGATTATAAGGTTTAGAACGAGTAAAACGATGTAGTTTAGGCATTAAACGACGTAGTTTAAGTCCACAATGCATAAGGGAAAAGACTTAAATGACCCTGACTTAAAACCGACGAAGTGCCATTCATGGTGGGACTGACGGGCCGTCATAAGAACCACTGCCCGTCAACTGGGTCGTGGTTGTGGCCCTGCCCAACAAGGCTTTACTGAAATGAGCGTAACTTTTTACTCTGAGCGTGGATTGTAGCAAACTCGGTGGCGTTGGAAAGACGACGCAATTATCTTTAATTTTGATACGTCATGGGCCACCTCATTCATGTTTTGCTAAAAGATATGACCGATTGAAGTTGAACCAAAAGTCTTTTCTTTTCAAATGACTGCCGACCCTCACCAACTGTTGGACCTACGGTCCATAGGTCCAACCACGGGCCATACTGGTCGGCCGCGGGTGGGATTAGACATTCCTAAGTCTTGGACTCCAACGACGGGACACCAGCTACGGACCGTCGTCCCACCTACGGGCCGTGGGTGGTGTCATCTGTGCTAGCACCAGGACTATGAACAAACTGAAATTTCTCATCTCCTTGGACCCAAGGTGTTACAATTAAACACCAAGTTGTAAAACCCTAAAGCTAGAAAAGTATTGTTTAAAGGCAAAGTGTTCTAAAACTCTTAAAATCTTCTCAAAATAGAACTTTCTTAACTGCCTAAAATCTTTATCCTTTGGGATATTTATACTTTCCCAAAAATTTTCCCAAAATCCACTTTTCGACTGACTCGGTGACATTAGTCAGGCTTGCTAAACCTGTTTGGTGAATCACACTTCTATCCTCAGCTCGCCTTATGATGTTGTAGTCTTCGGGTGTTTGAACCTCAGTTTGCAAACTTGATGGACTCAGCCTTTCACGTCTGGTGAATTTTTGACTACCACATTCATTCACCTTTCAAACATTCAATCTTTTCTTTGCACACTATCGCTTTGGGCGATGTGCGTTAGGATTGCCATTCTCATTCAGTGCATTGCCATGTCTACTGGAGTCTGCCGACCTTATTTGATATACAGAAGTGTTATGCACTGTCAATTTGGGCGAGGTCGTGCTTAGTTAGCGATCCACCATTCTTGTCAGGCGATCAACAATGTTTACTTTGCACTTTTTTTTGCATTTTGGTCATTCTTTCAAACATCAATCCTTTTCTTGTCCAATTGCCTTCATAGCTACAAATCTTCTATATTATATTAGAATAGTACAAAATTAGGCATTGAGGACACTAATTAATGAGCTAAATGGACCTTAAATGAGTACAAATCTACCACTCATCAATACCGCTAACTTAAACTTTTACTTGTCCTCCAGTAAATCAAGAACACAATAAGATTAACAAGGTTGTCTAAAACAGTACTGAATGAGAGCTAACATGAAAGCGCCATAGCAAGACTACTCTCAAAAACATGTTACCTTCAATCATGATAAAAAAACTTCAAATGATGACTAGCTAGTCTCAGCACAAGCTCAAACTCACTTTAGCTTCTTGTCTTATTCAAGAACATCTTTCAACAAATGCATTCAAGTGCCCTCACATCAAGAATGATTTCATGCTCTCACAAAGAAAATCAACCAAGGTATAAGGAAGCAATGCAACTCTCACTCTCTTAATAGAGAAACACATGCAAGCTTTGTCCCATAAGTTTGCCCATATTTTCCAATCATCACATAACCTAGTTCATGCAATATCTCAAGGGTCTTTTAGGCTTGTAATGGGGTTGAGGGTTAAGGTATGGTCAATTTGGATTGTTGAATTTACCTTTTCAAAGCATTGTTGTAATCATCATCACCTCTTCTCAAGTTCTTTTCCTTCTTTTTCATTTGAGAACTCAACCTTTGACTTGTCACTCAATTTATTTGGAATCCCTTTTTATTTAATTCACTTCTCTTTTTTATTTTCATTATTCCAAGGCATTTCCATCATAATGATTTTTTTATAAGGAGAGGTTCCTTCTTTTCGTTAACACTTTCAAAGTTGTCTCATTTCATCTTTCTTTACCCTTCACTTGGCTTTCATTCATCCTTACATTCCACACCCCAACTTAGGATTTTGGCCTAAGTTGGCTATCCAAACATTACAATGCTTCAAAAATATTTTTTTGTGAGAAGGTAGGGATAATTTTGTTCAAGAGGGTTTCTTTTGGTTGCCAACAAATAGGTTAGGCTCAAATAGTGCCAAAATGGATTCACACCCCCACAAGGTAGTCACAAAGGATTATGGACAATTTGGTTCCCTCTTTAAATTTTTGTGCAAGAACATGTCTCACATTAACCAAGATTCAAACAATTAGACTAACAAGGCAAATTCTAGGACTCCACATGTATTTTTTCAAGTAAGGCATCACCACACATGGCACTTTGAAATACACCCATTTAGCACATCTTGAAATGATCAAAAGCCTACGTGTGATGTTCATTGCAAGGCTCACATCAAAACGCAGCTAGTCAACAAAAGATTCAAAGAGATCGCTCGAAGCAACCACATCGATTTCATTTTCTCAACACCAACACTATGCATCATGCTCATCATGAGTACTATTCAAGATATCGATATTGAACATAATCGGTCCTCAAATTGTTATCAATGAAAACTTCAAGCATTTCACGATTTTAAACTCATGGGGGGTTGCAACATTAAGGTTGCAACATTAAGGAAGAACCAAACAGAAATAAAGACACAAGCTTTAACCCAAAAAGTGCTCTAATATAAACAAAAGTAATACTACAACTGTTTAAAACTTACAATACCAAAATGCAATCAAAAGGGGAATATTGGCACGAAGGCCCTCACCCCACAAAAAGTAAAATGCAGTGTCCTCAATGCAATATAAACAAAAGTACGGGGAGGCTGAGATAAAGGGCCCCCCTGACAGGCTATGCCTGTGGAGCACTCTCGTTTGGAGTATCAGGTGGTGAAGCCTCAAGAGCGGCATCAATGCCCGTCAACGTGATCACTAGAGGCGGTAGGGAAGGGTCAAGCGGGGCATCAATGCCTTTCTCAGCAGTAGGAGGTATTTAGAGTCTTGAGTGACTCCACTACGGCCAATCTCTAACGTCTGTCGAAGAGATATCTGTAGGGCTTCCTAAAGAATAACCTCCTCAGTCTCCTATAGCTCTGTTAATGTCTCAACATTCCCATGCTCTTTATCTTGCAACTCCTCCTCATCCGTATCATTGGCCAACTCTTCTCCAGCCCTGTCACTTTCATTAACATCAACAAAATCAACATGCGCAGAAACCTCAGCCTGGTCAACAGAAGGAGTAGGTATGCCAGCCTCAGCTTACAGAGTAGTAGGGTTAACTACGGGCGTTGAGTCTGGTGGTGGTGGCTTCTTCTGCGCTGCATGATCCCGCAAATACTCAGCTCGATCCATCAAATGTCACTAGAAGAGGTTGTTGGATCCTCACATCTTTCTTCCCCCAAAAGGGAACTCCTGATCTCTCACATAACTATGTAATGAGCACCGAGAAGGGTAGAGAGGTTTGCTCTTGCAGGGCCCGTAGCACTATCTGTTCCTCAATAATGGCACCTACATTGATCTTTTCTTTCTCAATCATAGATCCCACTAGCATTAACTTTGGATGTCGGAGTATCGATTCATTTTTGGATGACATGATGCTACTACTAATAAACCCCAACCAGTATCGTGCAACGATGTTCAGGTCCTTCTTCTCTATCTTCGCCCCTTCATCCATCAAAGAGGGAGAAGAATCATCGAATATCAAAGGTGCCAGCTACTCCTTTAAAGCATCTAGAGTATTAGTCATCCGGGTCTTGTAATCATCAGTATGATTAGAGGGGGTGTACAGTACTGTGTTGATCGCATTTGCATGGCACTAAACTATCTTACCCCTCTCTTCCACTTCATCTACAGTCTTCTTGACTGTTCCCTTTCCCTTCTTTGGAAATGCCTTGGCATAGGCGTCATATAATTCATGTACCCACTACGGGACATAAGGTTTTCTAGGATTAATAAACTAAATTTCTGAAATTTTATAGCTGCACATATGGCTGGGTAATCACTCATGACTCCGTCAGACGAGAGTCGACACTCCTTCAAAATAGTCCATTCTCCTTCTACCATAAGCCTATTCAAAGCCATTGGAGCTATTATTGGGAGAACACGAGAAGCAGGATTAGGATCTTGCGGGGGAGACACCAACTTTAAACAGATATTCACATGCTTAGTAGCGATGTGCTTCCTCACATTCTTACCCCCACTGGTAGGGGTCTGAGGGTTTGTTTATTGGGCACGAGAGGCCTCCGGAGGCTCATTTATAGAGATGCCCTTTTTCTTCTTTGGAGGAAGAGGAAGAGGAGGAGAAGATTCCCTATCTAATTTATTGTTGGATGAAACCACTTGCGTACCCTTAGCTCATGCAATTTCCAGCAAAGCACTCATTCAAATATAGGATTTGTGAAGGTTAGATTAAATTTAAAGCATAATGAATCACATTTCAAAAATCCTCCTGAGGCTCAACTATCGGGAAGGCGGATCGCCAAACAGGATTAGCAAGCTCCATTGAGCTCGCCAAAATGGATAGTAGAAATTAACTCAAGTATCAGGCATAAAAGGCCCATTAAATGCCAACTCGGTGATTTGCCAAGTTGGTTTTGGTGGGCTATGACAAGTCCGCTGAAACTGACAGTGCAAAAGAAAAAGACACATTCATCAAGGGCGATGTCTCTCCCACTCGGTGATTCACCAAATGAGTTCGGTGGAATAAGACAAGTCCGTCAAATGGAACAGTAGACAAGGTCATGCATATGCTAAAGAAGGTGAGATGGGCCTTATTTGGCAATTACCCTAACCTCCTTGGTGAGATAAGACAAGCCCGCCGAACAGGCAGTGTTCAGCTTAGTGCCTAATTTTCACTGTTAATTCAACACACACAACAAATACGAGTGTCCCCCAACATTACAATCCACCTTTATGCTTTTCTACCCATGGGTCCTCAAATTTCCCCCAGATATCACTAAGTATTGCACTAATTCATGATTTACCCTTAATGAAGTAGTCACCCTATCTATCATTGGGAAAAATCATGTAGTTGGGTTACTCAAACTTCACCCACATCAAATTAGACTTAGACCCAGTACATTCATCAGTTCAGTTACACGATTTAACTAGCACAAACACGACTCGCAATTTGACAGGCATACACAATCAAAATCTCATGGGCACAATTCAAATCATACAATACAATGCTACCCATTGAAATCAGGCACACAAAATCAGTTGAAGGGCTCAACCCCAAAAAATATATGCACTTTAAACTCAAGAATATCAACAAGGGTTTGAAAACCAACCTTAATGTTAAAAAAATCAAGAAAAATGAGGGATCGGTGTTGGTTTGACATGCTACGAAGATGCACTCCTCGAACTTTGCAAACACTCGCAAAGGGATTACAAACACTCAAAGTATGAAAAGAAAGAGAAAGAAATCGAAAAGTCTCTAAAATATCAAATATTTTAATTTTTGAATTTGAAAAGATCCTTGGCCTTTTTATACCAGGACAATTCGGTGATCTTAACGTTGCAAAACATGTTTGACAAATCACTAATTGGAGCTTAAGCTCGCCGAACATGCCTGAACAAACATCAAACCTTCAGGTTTATTCTGCGGACCCACTTGAGTCCGCATAATGCACTTAGGCGTATCACCCTATGTAGTTCTAATCGTCGATGTTGACAGTATACTTTTCCATCTATTCAAGCTCAAAAGGTGGAAAATAATAAGTCTGGACAGTGCCTTCGGTAGATCGCCGTTTAGGTTTGGCATCACTTATGCTTCCCTTTTCAATCTTTCAACCTCTTCTTGACATGTACTCACAATGCACATTATTCGGAAGCAATAAAAACAAAATTAAAGACTTGGGTTACCTCCAAAGAAGCAACTTATTTAACATCATGGAATGACATAGTGCTCAATCTCAAGAGTCATTCTTGGGGTTCGGGATGGTGTCACTAGGCAATGTTCCCTTTTGCCTTGGATTGAGATGAGTGGAAATTTGACCCAGTTGTGTGTCCATCTGCTTCATGGAAATTGATTGAGAAGTCACCGTCTGGATAAAGTGGAGACGTTATTTTTCAAGTTTATCAACACCTTATCGGACCCTTCAACCTTGTTGTAGATCGTTGGAAGCATGTCTTCAGTCCGACTTCCTTCTGGCCCAGCTGGTTCTTTTTGGTGTGGAGGATCATGCGGAGGCACACATCTATCTTTTTCCATCTCCCTATCTCTCCAGTCTCCTCCTGGCCAATCCTTCCAACCACCATCTCAATCCTTCCAACCACCATCTCAATCCTTCTTCCAACCTTGGTTCCCACATTGTCATTGATATTTGGTGTGAGAACCCCCCCCCCCACTTGATTTCCCAAGTGTTGAACTTCCTCATTGTGTAATGCCTCAAATTTTGCATTATTCAGGCACTATCCGCTGTTGGTTCCAACTGCATTTACCGACTTGGTTCCACCTCCGAGGACATGTTTATACAACAAATCGATTTGGGTCATCATTTTGATTATAATTTTATCTCTTTGATGGTCCTTCTCAATATTTTCCTTGCTTAAACTCAATTTTAGAGGAGACACTTGATCCTCTCTAGTACGTCATGCTCGGTTGACCTTATTCATATCATCTAGTAACGACACAACCACATCATACGATTACCTCATTAATCCACCTTAGACTAACTGATCATCCACAGCTTTGTTGATCGAATCAAAACTGCAATAGACATATTGCAACAATAAATTGTTCGGTACATGATACGTTGGACATTGCAAAAGAAGCTTCTTGAATCTCAGCCACGTTTTATGTAGAGGTTCACCTCCAATGTTCTTGAAATTTTGGATCTGTAATCGTAGTTTAACAATCTTCGAGGGTGGAAAGAATCTCTCCAAGAAGAAATCATTTATCTCTTCCCACAAAGTGATCAAATAATTTGATAATTCTGCCAACCATCTTGTAGCTTCTCTCATTAAAGAGAACCGGAATAACCTCAACCTTACAGAATTCTTGAACACAAAGGGTCCACATGCCTCCAAGAAATTCCTAAGGTGTTCATGGGGATCGTCATGAGCCAGACCCCCAAAATTTCCTTTCATCTGAAGCAATTGTATCATAGTTCTGGTGATGTAAAACACCATTTTCCCAGTTGTAGGAGGTATCCGGATTGCTCCCATGGATTGAATAATATTCATGTGCATGTCATTCAAATCACTCATATTGTCATTTGACCATAGAGACTATCATTTTCACTCCCATGGTCACTCATTTTATCAACCTACAAATAAGCCAACAACTACACCAAACAAAAAATTTACTATTAATAAACAAAATTAAAATCTAATTTCTCAATTAGAATTCTCAACCACCATTCTCCGGCGGCGGTGCCATTTTTGATAACGCTCAAATCACTCTCCAAAACCAATTAAAGGAGTGAGCGGCCATAGTCAATATAAAAACCAAATAAATAGTCAGGGTCGAATCCCATAGGGAATGGTATATTATGGAGAATTCCTTATCAAGAAATTTGGACTTTAAATTAGCTCATTTGTAATAGTAAGAAAAATTGGGTGTATGATACCACCAACTCAATATAAAGATTTGGTTATCAATTATCACAATTAAACTAAAATATCAAAGAAATCAAGAGTTAACAAGCAATCTAGGGGTGCGGGGATTGAAAATCAATGTCACATAGGGGTAATTGTGCCGCTCTATAGTGATGAACATTCATGAATAGGCTAAGTCATCTTCATTAAAGCTAATCATCTTTCGATCTCAAAACATCTATGCCTAGAATATCCTTTCGGTCTCATCTAAATGCCAATCCTAAAAACCCCAATACCTTACTCTATTCTCTCATTCAATAACAAGCCAAATATATCAGACCCATAAACTCTTTTTCAAGCAAGTTACAGGCATCAAATCTAAATTGTTTTATTTTATGGCTTATGTATGTCGCATGCTTATTATACTTGTACATTATTATTATCTCATCCTCAATTTGAAAAATTGAATTCATTCGGGACCCATAGTTGTGGGTTTTGAAGGATGCCTAATACCTTCCCTTCAGAATTACTTGAACCCTTACCTAGAATCTATTGGTTTCGTACATTTTTTTTGTAATTAATTAATTGTTTTCCTAGTTTATCCTAAAATAGGTGACGACTCTTTTAAAACACTTTTATTCTAAAAATTCATTTTAAATTTAATTTAGTTGAATGAATTATATTATTTTTTGAGTTTCCACGATGTTTCGCCTTATTCGAATAAAGTAGGGATGTAAACAGAATGACGACTCTGATGGGGATATAGAGGTTCTAACCATTATGAGTTTATTCTTTCATATTGAGAAAGCTTTTCTTTCATTCTGTTATTCATTGTACCTTGTATAATTTTTTGATTATTTGTATATTGTACTAATTATTCATTCATTATTTGTTTAACTGTATGTATATTGTCATTACATTTCATGACATGGTTTCCGCCAAATGGAAAATAGAATGCATTAGGAAAACGACGATTACATGGGTATACACAACTGTTCCTTCAGAAAACACCCTATTTCATCGGAGTAGTAAGCGAGTAGTTGGTTTGTGGTCATCCAACATCGTTTATTATCTTCACCCTGCAGTTTGTCCAACTGGGAAAGCATGTCCCTTTTCAAAGCCCACTCTTAGTCAACTAACATAGATCGAGGCCAAAACCTTGAATTTAGTACATTTGCCTAAGATGACTCAACACTCAAGGCACAATTGTATAAGACATGTATTCATTGTTTGTGGGTTATGTGATATATATGTTATATGTAAATATGTTGTATGTTAGTCTATTCTTTTTCAAACGTTTTTCAAGAGCTTCGTAGACACAAATATCAAGTCACTTTTACCTTACGAGTTTATTTTTTACAGCTTCAAGGTTATTGCTCGTTCGGAGCGGCAAGGGACAAGAGAACTCACAAAAATAGAGTCTTTTGATTTCACAAGACATTAATAATCGGTCAAAAAGACAAATCAGGGGAGTCTTTGACTATCAAGTTGCACTCATCTATTTATTTTTTTATTGCCCTGCTTTCACGCATTTTTTATACTTTTGCAGGAAAACTGTCCTCGCCAACTGTCGGAGGTGGCTATGACAATGTGTGTTCTCATGAACCCTTGGGAGAACAGAAAGTTCCACGAGACATTCAAAAAAGAATACAAGAACAAGGGGTTATTGTAAAAATTGGAAGGCCACATTCAAAATACAGTGCAGAGATCGAGAGTTAAGAGGATACAAACATATTAGTGAAAATAGTCACAAGGCAGTCTCTGACAAAAGATGTTAGCGACACTAGACTTACGAGTCACCACTCTAAGTTTTTCTAAGTTTTTGAATAATTTTATTCCATATCTGAATGAACTATGTGAACCTGATTCTCATATCGGTGAGATACATAGGCAGCCCTTCTTGGGTTTGGTATTCATTTTTTCAAAATTTAAAAAATAAAATAGTATTGTCTGCATATTTTGAAAGCCATATCTGAACGAACTAAGCGAACCTGATTCTCATCTCGGTGAGATACGTAGGTACCCTTTCTTGGGTTCGGTATTCATTTTTTCAAATTTTAAAAAATAAAATAATATTGTGTGCATATTTTTAAAGACCTTATCTGAATGAACTATGCGAACCTAATTCTCATCTCGTTGAGATACATAGGCAACCCATCTTGGGTTCGGTATTCATTCTTTCAAAATTTGAAAAATAAAGTAAAATAGTTTTTGCATATTTTCAAAGGCATATTTGAACGAACTACGCTAACCTGATTCTCATCTCGGTGAGACACGTAGGTAGCCCTTCTTTGTTTCAGTATTCATTGTTTCAAAATTCAAAAATACAATATAATATTTTGTGCATATCTTTAGAGTCATATCTGCATGATTTACGCACACCTGATTTTCATCTCGATGAGATATGTATGCAGCCCTTCTTGGATTCTGTATTCATTCTTTCAAACTTCAAAAATAAAATAAATATTGTGTACATATTTTAAGAGTGATGTATTCAGCTTAGTTGTGACCAATGAAGTTAGGAGCATGTTAAAATATTCGATATGATGGATATGACTGTCTTTGTGGTAAACTAGATTCTTTTAATACCTCTCATTTGTACATTTGTGATGCTTGAAAATTATCTTACAGGCATTCAAGATAAGAAGAAAACCAACCTCATGGTTTCAGGTGCATTATGTGGTGAGCTTTTAGATCAAAATTCAATTGCAATGCACTGTTGATCTAGAACTTGGCCTGAATGTTTGTTTAGGCAAAATCCTGAGTAATGTTTGGTTTGGGAAATAATCGTAGGTCTTCTTTGACCCGATTGTGCCTTTTAAAGCCTAGTAAATGACATTAATCCCTAGTTTTCCCCACTTTGAGCTTGAAGTCTTTTATATGGATAAACATATCTTAGCCATTAGCCTTTTGAGTGCTTACATGCACTATCCCTCTCTTGGCCCAACCTTCTTTAGTACGCCAAAGATGTGCAAATTATAAGAGAAGATCCAAATTTGAAGTTTCCAAAGGCAAAAGATATAAAGTCTCCCAAAGTCAAGGAAGCAAAACCAACTTCTAAAGAAAGGGAAAAAACATTTGAAAGAAATAAAGATAGACAAAAACACTCTTACAAGGTCAATGAAAGAAGAGAAGGAAAATACTCCAACAAAAAAAAGGAGAAGACTTCAAAAAATAAAGGGGTGAAAAAAAGAAAAGCTCTGAGAAATAATGACTCAAGAGAAGTCTAAAAAAAGGAAAGGGGTGGAAAGGGGAAAACTCCAACAAATAAGGATTCAAAAGAAGTCGTAACAAAAGAAAGGGACAACGAGGATTAGACTCCAAAGGTGTATCAATCATCGAAAGCACAAATTCAGTGTGACGCTCAAGGAGAAATTAAGTCACTCTATCCCATATAAATATACTACCCATCCCTAAGCCTACATTAAAATCCAATGACAATCCCTACATGATCTCCTTCCAAATGTTCTCACATTAGTGGAGATTTACATAAGGGCCAAACATATGGTATCACAGTTGCATGCGTCGAACATTCTTGTGAGTGTGAGTGCACTTTGAATAATTTTCTAAAATCAAATGCTTCAAATTTGTGTGAAATAGGACTTTTATTGTTGTGAGGGCAATTGAAACATGAGGATTGGTACATTGTAAGAGGTGACCTCTTAATATTTTTCAAAACATTTTATTAGATTATTTCCTTTAAAAATAATAATATGCATTTCCTTTTTTAGGTTGTCCATTATAAAATGTAACATTAGGCTAATCTCGTCAGTGTGAGACACCTATTTATTGGGTCATTTGTCCCAAAAATGTTACATATCTTTTGTCTTTACGATTTAAATATCGCAAGAAATATCATTTGTTTGTTTCATCATGTTCATGTTGTACATTTTCCACTTATGATGTTATCTCAGATTTTTTGCAGTATTCATCATCTAAAGGATTGTAACTACATTTGACTTGATTCCAAGCTTAATAGGATATGTAGGCGCCACGACGGCTCGGTCATGTACTTAGTGTGATTTTCTTTTCTCCTCTTAATAAAATTTGGGGACACAATAAAGATCCTATCTGCAACAAGTCAAGATTGGAGATCTTTTCGAGATATGTCAAGAGATCTAACTTGGAAAGAATTTTTGAGGGAGACCTCAGAAATTCCAACAAGTACTGTCAGAAGTTCGATAGTCAACTTCAAATGAACTCTAGCATTGCTTGAAGTTCAAAGTTGATTTCAAAATCTTCAACATTGCATAATGGCGCAAAAAATAAATTCAGAATTGTAACACCTCAAAATCTAGTAGGCTAAGCTAGGGCTAAATGAGAGGGCGCGAGCTAAGGAAGGAAGTTTGGGAAGCCTTCACCAAGCACTGCCTCACCTTCCACGGCCACCATGACACCTCGTGGTAGGCACCACGGGCCGTTGTGATGCTCGTGGTAGGCTAGGCAGTAGCTAGGCTACACTGCCTCAAAACAGGACCCTCCCCACGAGCCACTAGATGGCTCGTGAAGGCCACCATGGGTCGTTGGAGGGGCTGTGGTCATGACTTAGTTTTTAGGGGGAAAAGGGGTGGAAACCTAGCTACTAGTCAAGGGACTATGGGCACCACTACGGGCCATGGTGCCGCTCGTGGGAGTGAGTTAACAGTTATCAGTTCAGGGCTTTTTGGGTCTTTTTCGGTTTTAAGTGAATCAAAGCTATGTCATTTTACCCAAGCCTAGGACCTCTATATAAGTGATTTTAACCCCAAAACTCACTCATTCAAGTCATTATTTCCAAAACCCAAAAGAAATCAAAGTTCTTCCTCCCCAAAATATTTCTCTCTCTGGAAACTTGAAGAAGAAGAAAGGATTCAAGCTAGGATAAAGGTCAAGCCTCAATTCCTCCATTGAAGTTAAGCATTTGGCTTTGACGTATGATAGTTTTCATCCACGGAGTTCCCAATTTCCTCTATTTCAAAGATTAGAATTCCCCAATTGAGTTAGGGTTTTCTTCAATTTTCATGTGTTCTCTTCAATGTTGATTTAAATGATTGAGTTATGATCTCTTATGCATGAATTGATGAAATATGATGATTTTATGATGATTTCTCCATGAACCCATGTAACCCCCATGTTTTTAAGTTATGAATCATGTGATGTGGGATTTTGATTGTAAAGGAAGAGTTTTATGAAATTGAGCATGTATTACTAGTTTTACCTGAATTTATGATAAAATCCATATCTAACTCATGTTTTCTAAGAATTGATGATTGAAAGGGGGTTTTGAACCTCAAGAGGTAAATTATGGACTTATGTATTCTTATGAAAAATGTGCAAATGTTTTAATGGTGCTTTGAGAGTAAGGTACCAATGATGATGTTGTTGTTGTGTTGTTGAAAATATATTCTCATAAACACATACTAGCATGATGTGAAAGGTTTTCTCACATAATAAGGATTCTTAGGTTGAAAGGATTTCTCACCTAATTGAATCAAAGAGTAAGAGCTATCCGAATGAAACTAGCTTGGATTGGTTATCCTAGGGTACCTTTCCATGGATAATAAGGTAAAGTAAGAAATGACTATTCCGTGGGATTTAGCTTAGCACCGAGAGGACATTGAGATTGAAGCTCTCCCGAGTAGAGGTCGGGTTTCTAGAATCAATCTCTTTATCCCTTACCTATGTGCCCCCATAGGATGATTGTCTAAAGTAGACATTAGCTAGTGGATCCACTTAAGCTATAAGTTCATGGTTCTACCTTGGCAAGTAGGACAACCCTTTTTGGTGTGGGAGACACCGGGGGATCATGTTATATCTCACATGGTCTCTATGTCGGTTAAGGATAATCCCCCACATTAATAATGAACTAAGGTTACTTCAAGAAGTATCGCATATGAGTTTAAAGGTTTTAAAGATGATGTTAGCTTGCATTGACAATGATTTTATGACTTATGTTTTCTAACTCTCTTATATCATATTTTAGCTTGGTCACTTGCATGTCATGAAATTAAATGTCCCTCTTATCCTGTTTTAAATGTTTTATGCATGGTTATCATACTTGGTACGTTATTTTGTACTAAAGCATACTCTTGCCTATATTTTCTCAAATATAGAGTCAACAGTTTTGTCGCTAGTGGTTGAGTTTAAGATTTCCTAGCTTTGGTGAGTCCTCATGCTTCGAGGATAGACTTTCATTATTTTAGTTTGTTTTCTTGTATTTCACTTTTGAAGATGATGTATGGGCTAGGCCAAATTTCATTATGTTGTATTAGATGGCTATGATGAGATAAGTGTTTTAGACTTCCGCTTTTCGTTTATAAAAACTATTGGATTTTGACTATTATTTTACTCTTATTGTTCTATTTCTTATGTTATGAGAGCTAACTGGTTTGTACAGAGTCCTTCAGGGTTCTATACGCCATGTTACATCTAGGGGGTATCCCTGGGTCGTGACAAACTGGTAATCAGAGCACAAGGTTTAGAATGGTCCTAGGATGTCTCATAAGCCACGTCTAGCAAAGTCTTGTTCATAAGTGTGAAGCGCGCCACATTTATGAATGAGAGGCTACAAGATGATTAGGAAACTCCACTTCTTTCATTACTCTTAAGTGGTGCGATAGAGTTCTACTCTATAAAGTCTCTCTCCTAATCCTTATCCTATGTTCTTCAGGATATGGATACCCGAAGACCTTATTCTTGAAGGAATGTGAGGGAGAATGAGGAACAATAATCTCCTCCCCAAGCTCCTCAAGTTCTGATCGATCTTTTGGCCGAGAAAGTGCCGAATGTAGAGTTTAGGGATGCTTTTCAAGTGTTGGCTCAAGATGTGATGGCCCAAGACAATAGGGAGGTTGCGGTTCCCGTGAACCCAAATGTGGGTACGGCGTCTTCAAGAGTGAGGGACTTCACTAGGATGAATCCTCCAGAGTTTCATGGTTCTAAAGTGGAGGAAGATCCTCAAGAGTTCATTGATGAGGTCTATAAGGTTTTGATGATCATTGGAGTGACGCCGGTGGAAATGGCGGAGTTGGCCGCTTACCAACTAAAAGGTGTGGCTCAAATATGGTATAACCAATGGAAGGAAGGGAGACCGGAAGATGCAGGTCCTCTTGATTGGGAGAAATTTAAAGCTGCTTTTCTTGATAGGTTTTTTCCCCTTGAGATGAGAAAAGCTAAGGTGCTTGAGTTCATTAACCTTCGGCAAGGGAGTATGAGTGTGAGGGAATATGCTCTAAAGTTCACCCAATTGTCTAAGTATGCTCCAACAATGGTTGTCGATTCAAGGGCTAGGATGAGAAAGTTCGTTTCAGGTGTGTCCGAAATGGTGGTCAATGAGTATCGTACCTCCATGCTCATTAATGACATGGACATCTCTCGTCTCATGGTTCATGCACAACAAATTGAGGAGGAAAAACTTAAGGAAAAGTCTATGAAGACAAAAAGGGCTAAGACCGGTGATGGAAATTTCTCTCATGCAAGGTCCGATGGACGTGGTCATTCTAGATTCCGACAAAGGTTTTTCGGTCAAGGTTCCTCCAATGTTCCTCTTAAGTTCAATAAAGATAGGGTGTCTAACCCTAAGCCTTAAGGAGGTAATGGTATTTGATCTTCATTGCCCATGTCTACTTGTACTAAGTGTGGAAGGATGCACGAGGTTAAGTGCCTAGCCGGCACGGATGGTTGTTATGGTTGTGGTAAAAGTGGTCACAAAATGAGGGATTTCCCGATGCTTAGGTCTAAAGGAAGAGAGGGCAAACAAGGTCCTCCTAGTGGTTTGGGTTCCAATGCTCCTAAGCAAAACCGCTTCTATGCACTTCAGACTCGTGGTGAACAAGAGGGTTCTCCCGATGTGGTTACCGGTATGTTGAAAGTTTTCCAACTTGATGTTTATGCTTTACTTGATCCCGGTGCTACCTTGTCTTTTGTGAAGCCATATGTGGCTATGAGATTTGATGTGCTCCCTGATGTGTTGTCAGAACCTTTTTTTGTCTCTACTCCTGTTGGTGATTATATTGTGGCTAAGAGGGTCGATAGAAAGTGTCGCGTTTCCTTGTCCCATTGAGTTACTCTTGTTGACTTGGTAGAGCTTGATATGTTAGATTTTGATGTTATTCTTGGTATGGTTTGGCTGCACTCATGTTATGTTTCTATTGATTGTAGAACTCGTGTAGTCAAGTTTCAGATCCCGAATGAGCCTGGCCTAGAGTGGAAGGGGGAAATTCTATGCCTAAGGGTTAGTTTGTCTGTTGTCTTAAAGCTAGAAAGATGATTTCTAAGGGTTGCATTTACCATCTAGTTAGGGTGAGGGATGTAGATTCTGAAACCCCTTCTCTTAAGTCGATCCCCGTTGCTAATGAGTTTTTGAAAGTGTTCCCAGATGATCTACCCGGTATTCCTCCCGAGCGGGAAATAGACTTCGGTATTGACCTTCACCCAGATATGCAAGCTATTTCTATTCCTCCTTACCGAATGGCTCCGGTAGAACTAAAGGAGTTGAAAGAACAATTGAAAGATTTGTTGGATAAGGATTTCATCCGACCGAGTATCTCTCCATGGGGTGCTCCAGTTTTGTTTGTTAGAAAGAAAGATGGTTCTCTTCGTATGTGTATTGACTATCGCCAGTTGAAAAAGGTGACCATTAATAATAAGTATCCTCTCCCAAGGATAGATGATTCGTTTGACTAGCTTCAAGGAGCAAGTTATTTCTCTAAGATTGATCTTTGATCGGGTTATCACCAATTGAGGGTGAGGGAAGATGATATTCCGAAGATGAATTTTTGAACTCGGTATATTCATTATGAGTTTTTGGTAATGTCATTTGGGTTGACTAATGCTCCGGCGGCGTTTATGGATTTGATGAATAGGGTGTTTAGACAATACCTTGACATGTTTGTGATTATGTTCATTGATGATATTTTAATCTATTCGAAAAGTGAGAATGAGCATGTTGATCATTTGAGGATCGTGTTGCAAGTTCTTAAGGACCAACAACTCTTTACAAAGTTTAGCAAATGTGAATTTTGGTTTAGGTTCGTAATTTTCCTTGGTCATATTGTTTCAAGTAAGGGTATTGAGGTAGATCCTAAGAAGATGGATGCGGTCAAGAGTTGGCCTAGACCTCTAACTCCTTTGGATATTAGAAGCTTCTTGGGTTTAGCCGGTTACTATAGAAGGTTTGTTGAGGGATTCTCTTCGATTGACTCTTCTTTGACGGCTTTGACTCAAAAGAAGGCTAAGTTCATACAGTCCGAATTATATGAAAAGAGTTTTCAAGAGTTGAAAGATAGACTTACTTCCACTCTGGTGTTGACCTTACTGGAAGGGACAAATGGTTTTATGGTTTATTTTAATACCTCGAGAATTGGGCTAGGATATGTGCTTATGCAAAATGGGAAAGTTATTTCCTATGCCTCAAGGCAACTTAAAATTCATGAGAAGAATTATCCTACTCACGACCTTGAATTATCGGCGGTCGTTTTTGCCTTAAAGATTTGGAGGCACTATTTGTATGGAGTTCATGTAGATGTGTTTACTGACCACAAGAGTTTGCAATATGTGTTTAATAAAAAAGATCTAAATCTTCGCCAAAGAAGGTGGCTTGATTTATTGAAGGATTATGACATGAGTGTTCTTTATCACCCCGGTAAAGCTAATGTGGTAGCTAATGCTCTCAGTCGGTTATCTATAGGTAGTGTTGCTCATATTGAAGAAGAAAAGAAAGAGTTAGTTCGACATGTTCGTAGATTGGTCCGATTAGGTGTTCAATTAGTGGACTCCCCCAAGGGTGATGTTATGCTTCACAATGGTTCTGAATCATCTTTTGTGGCGGATGTGAAGGCCAAGCAAGGTCTTGATCCAATTTCAGTAGAATTGAAAGAAGCGGTGCTTAAGAAATCTGTTGAGGCTTTCTCCCAATGGATAGATTGTGTACTCAGATATCATTGTCATTTGTGTGTTCCGAATGTTGATGACTTGAGAAAATAGATCTTGTCAAAAGCCCATAGTTGGCGGTATTCCATTCAATAAGAGCCACCAAGATGTACTCTGATTTACGGGAGGTCTATTGTTGGACTGAGATGAAGAAGGATATTGCGAGATTTGTGGCTAAATGTCCAAATTGCCAACAAGTAAAGGTTGAGCATCAGAAACCGAGAGGTTTGTCTCAAGATATTAGCATTCCTACTTGGAAGTGGGAAGACTTGAACATGGACTTTATTGTTGGGTTGCCTCGCACCCGGCGACAACATGAATCCATTTGGGTGATAGTGGATAGGATGATGAAATTGGCTCATTTCCTTCCCGTTAAGGTTTTTTATTCGGCGGAGGAGTATGCCAAGATGTACTTGAGAGAAATGGTAAAGTTGCATGGAGTTCCTTTGTCCATTATTTCTCATCATGGTACCCAATTCACTTTTCAGTTTTGGAAGTCATTCCAAAAGGGTCTTGGTACCCGTGTCAAGATTAGTACGACCTTTCATCCCCAAACCGATGGGCAAGCGGAGCGTACTATCAAAACTTTGGAAGATATGTTAAGGGCTTGTGTGATTGATTCTAAGAGTAATTGGGATTAATATTTGCCATTGATTGAGTTTGCTTAAAACAATAGCTATTACTCGAGTATTGATATGGCTCCATTTGAGGCCCTATATGGTAGGAGGTGTATATCTCCCATAGGTTAATTTGAGGTGGGTGAAGTTCCCCTAATAGGTTCCGAGTTGGTACTTGAGGCCATAAAAAAAGTTTGACTTATAAGATAAAGGTTGAAAATAACTCAAAGTCGGCAAAAGTCATATGCCGATGTGAGAAAAAGGGATCTTGAGTTTGATATTCATGATTGGGTCTACTTGAAAATCTTACCCATGAAGGGTGTAATAAGATTTGGTAAGAAAAGGAAGCTTAGTCCCCAGTATATAGGCCCATATCAAATTTTGAAACGTGTTGGTAAGGTTACTTATGAGCTAGATTTTCAAAATGAGTTGGCATCGGTGCATCCAGTTTTCCATTTCTTTATGCTTAAGAAGTGTGTTGGAGATCTGACATCCATAGTTCCCTTAGAAGGGTTGGGAGTTGATGAAAGTCTTTCTTATGAGGAAGTTCTGGTTGAGATTTTAGACCAGCAAGTTAAGAAGTTGAGAAACAAGGAAGTTGCTTCCGTAAAAGTATTGTGGAGGAATCATTTATTTGAGGGTGCTACTTGGGAGGCCGAGGCCGATATGATGTCCCGATATCCTCATCTTTTTCCTTCTACTCCTACACTAGCTTGAGGTAATGAGTTCCTCTTGGTTTGCCCTTTGTTTTGGAGTCATGTGTTTTATGTGTTTCCATTATTTCCTTATGATTATGCATGTTCATGAAAAACTTGTGTTTTGAAAGAAAATGAGTTTACATGATTAATTTTTCTCATGTTGTTGTGCATAGAGTATGAGTTTCCTATAAACTTCATAAGATGAAGGGAGGAACGTGTTTTAGCTATGCTTTTTGAGAACGAATCGCATATAGGCTCCATGAGATTGTGTTGAGCATACTTTTAGCTTGGAGAAGGTAGTTCCTTCTTGAACATGAATTTTTTTGAAATTTCATGCATAATGGGTTGCTAGATGTAGTTCCTACTTCCTTATGATGCATTAGGTATGTTTAGCTTGGAGTTGAGTTAGGGTTTTCTTCAATTGTCATGGGTTCTCTTCAATGTTGATTTAAATGATTGAGTTATGATCTCTTATGCATGAATTGATGAAATATGATGATTTTATGATGATTTCCTCATGAACCCATGTAACCCCCATGTTTTAAAGTTATGAATCATGTGATGTGGGATTTTGATTGTAAAGGAAAAGTTTTATGAAATTGAGCATGTATTACTAGTTTTACATGAATTTATGATGAAATTCATATCTAACCCATATTTTCTAAGCATTGATGATTGAAAGTGGGTTTTGAACCTCAAGAGGTAAATTATGAACTTAGGCATTTTCTTATGAAATCTATGCAAATCTTTTAAGGGTGCTTTGAGAGCAAGGTACCAATGATGCTGGTGTTATTGTGTTGTTGAAAGGATATTCTCATCAACACATACTAGCATGATGTGAAGGTTTTCTCACATAATAATAATTCTTAGTTTGAAAGGTTTTCTCACCTAATTGAATCAAAGAGTAAGATATATCCTAATGAAACTAGCTTGGATTTGTTACCCTAGGGTACCTTTCCATGGATAATAAGGTCAAGTAAGAAATGACTATTCTGTAGGATTTAGCTTAGCACCGAGAGGACATTGAGATTGAAGATCTCCCAAGTAGAGGCCGAGTTTCTAGAAGCAATCTCTTTATCCCTTACCTGTATGACCCCACAAGATGATTGTCTTAAGTAGACATTAACTAGAGAATCCACTTAAGCTAGAAGTTCATGGTTCTACCTTGGCAAGTAGGACAACCCTTTTCCGTGTGAGAGACAACGGGGGATCATGTTATAGATCACATGGTCTCTATGGCGGTTAAGGCTAATCCCCCACATTAATAATGAACTAAGCTTACTTCAAGAAGTATCGCATATGAGTTCAAAAGTTTTAAATATGATGTTAGCTTGCATTGACCATGGTTTTATGACTTATATTTTCTAACTCTCTTATATCATGTTTTAGCTTGGTCACTTGCATGTCATGAAATTAAATGTCCCTCTTAGAATATTTTAAATGTAAAATTCATGGCTATCATACTTGGTACATTGTTTTGTACTAATGCATACTCTTGCCTACATTTCCCCAAATGTAGGGCCCAACAGTCAGGTCATCAGTTTTGTGGCTAGTGGTTGAGTTCGAGCTTTCCGAGTTTGGTGAGTCCTCATGCTTCGAGGACAGACTTTAGTTGTTTTAGTTCCTTTTCTTATATTTCACTTTTGAATATGATGTATGGGATAGGCCCAATTCCCTTCTATTGTATTAGATGGCTATGATGAGACAAGTGTTTTAGACTTCCGCTTTTCATTTATAAAAACTATTGAACTTGGACTATTGTTTTACTCTTATTGTTCTATTTCTTATGTTATGAGAGCTAAGTAGCTTGTACGGAGTCCTTCGGGGTTCTATACGCCATGTTACATCTAGGGGGTACCCCTGAGTCGTGACAAGGATACGAGCCACCGATGCCTCGTACAAATTTCCCTACAAGATATGAGTTACAATGATCACAAAGTGTTCAAGAGAAAAATGATTATTTCTCACATCTATCAAAATGATAAGGAATTTTATACACATTCTCTGATTAATCTTTTCTTAAAGTTTCTTGATCAGGTCGCTAGCTAAAGCGATATTGTGTCTATTAATCATTGCTTTTCGAGTACAGGAACCGATGAAAGCATCAAATGGTGGCACTTTCAAGACATCGATCCATCCACCTCGTTACAGCTGGTTAATAATCGAGCCATCCACCTCGTTAGAATGGATAATCATCGATCCATCCATCTCGTTACAATGGGCATCATTATTCACTTGTCAAGACGGACAGAACATTTTTAATTTGCCGAGAGGGCCATTGCATGATTAGTCGGAGGAGACTACCATTGAAGAATATTCTTAAGTCACATCTATTTGGAGGTGAAGGATGTGCACCATATCTATTCCACGTTGATGTCAGAGGAGGCTGACGTTCAAAGATATTTTTAAGTCACATCTATTCAGAGGTGAAGGATGTGAACCCTATTCAACTTTGAAGTCGGAGGAGGCTGACGTTGAAAGATATTTTTTAAGTCAAATCTATTATGAGGTGAAAAATGTGCCCCCCTTTCAATTCCACGTTGAAGTCTGAGGAGGTTGACATTGAAAGATATTTTTAAGTCACATCTATTCAGAGGTGAAGGATATGCACCCTATCTATTTTATAAAGAAGTCGGAGAAGGCTGACATTGAAAAATATTTTTTAAGTTGAATCTATTCGGAGGATAAGGATATGCACCCTATCTATTCAACTTTGAATTCAGAGAAGGCTGACATTGAAAGATATTTTTAAGTCACATTTATTCGGAGGTGAAGGATGTGCACCCTATCTATTCCACGTTGAAGTTGGAGGAGGCTGATGTTGAAATATATTGTTAAGTCGCATCTATTATGAGGTGAAGGATTGCACTCTATCTATTCCACACTGACGTCGGAGGAGGCTGACGTAGAAAGATATTTTTAAGTCACATTTATTCAGAGGTGAAGGATGTGCACCCGATCTATTCCACATTAAAGTCGGAGCAGCCTGGCGTTGAAGGATATTCATATTACATTACCAGAAGTTATAGTGTTCACATATATCCTATCGATGAATTATCGTATGTCCTACCGATGGACATGCATTTATTTTGCCCAAAGATCCTACCTATGGATCATCTTCATTCGTCCTACCGATGGACATATATTCATATCCTACCAATGGATTATCTTCATTCGTCCTACAGATGGACATGTATTTATATCCTACTAATGGACCATCTTCATTCGTCCTACTGATGGACAAACATTCATATCTTATCGATAGATCATTTCCATTTGTCCTACCGATAGACATCTATTTATATCCTACTGATGGATAAACATCATTCATTTTACCGATGGACGTGTATTTATATCCTACTAATGGATCAAAAAATATCCTATCGATGGATTCTCAAATGTCCCACCGATGGACATTCATTTATTTTGTCCAAAAATATCCTACCGATGGATCCTTCTCATTTCTCCTACCGATGGACAAACAATTATAGTGTAAAATATTCTACCGATGGATTCTCATGCATCCTACCGACACATATGCTTTTATTTTGCAAAATATTCTATCAATGGATTCACATTTGTCGTATCAAATGGACTGACAATCATTTTTTTACCACACTTATATCTTGTCGATGGATATGTTTGTCTTTTTAATAAACTCACACCACATTTCAACAATCAGAAGAAGGTTGTTAACATGCATGGATTTTGAAGAAAGAATGACTTCGAATAACCAAGATAATAGCATATCCACAAAACTATGCAAAGAAGATGGTAGAAAGTATCGAAAGGGATGCTACCTTTTTCTTTAATTTATGCTCTACTAATGAATTTTATCTTTGTTTTTCTTAGAATATCCAAAAGGATGAATCTCAATTAAGCCGCAGGTGTGGACTACGTCAACAAGGATGCAACACAATGTGGAACCTTTTGATAGCAAATTGAGGAGCAACTTCTATGACATTCAAACCACACTTTTATATGAAGGTCATGTGTTTGACCAAAATTGAATTTGTCAATTTTCTTTGCCCATGATTTTTTTTCATGAATCATATCCAACGAAAGGGACAGTTGTTGACATTTTAGCCTAACATTTTCAATATTCATAACTTATAATTTATTCATTCAATACTTCAAAATACATTTTATAGATATAATTTTAAATGAGTTTATCGATACTTATCCTTATTTATAAAAAAATTAGGATTCTTATCAGTTAATTTTGATTACATCATTTTTTGTCACAATCGGTTGAATATGTTCATATATTTGTTCAGTTTGATTAAATCATTATTTTTTATTAAATTGCATTTCTTACATGTCATTCATTTAATTCATTACACTAGTTAATATTCATTTTATTGGTTACTTTTATTAATATTCATTTTGGTGTTTTTTAGCACAGTCTGAAAATATCTTTAAATAAGGATAAGAATTATATACACAAATATTTTATTAACCAACAATTTTGGACCACAGTCTCGAGCCCACAATTTGAGCCCATTGTATGACAATTCTCTATTAAAGTTTTTATAAGGTCAAAAAATAAAGTGGGTGGAGGGACATTTTCAAGAAGAAAAAACCCTAAAATATTTTTCTATCCTATTCTAAAGAACAGCCGCCACCCAAAGCCCCTATTCTTTTTCCGGTGACAACCAACCGAAACCACCATCAACAACCCCGAAACCACCTCCCTCGCACCATTGAAACAGATAGCAAACGACCAAACGACCAAACAACCCATAGCCAAACAACCACCGCTCAACCCACAGCTCCACGAATCAGCCACCAAAACAACCCCAAGCTTGCTTCCATTTTCATTCACCAAACAACCCAACCCCCCTCCCCCCCTTCATTTTTCTCTTTTATCCAATGAAACAATAAGCCTTTAGCTCCGGCAAGCAGCGAGCTTCGATCTTGCACAACGAAGCCATTAATGGTGAACACAACTCTGACTATTGGAGCTCACTGCTAGATCCAAAAGAATAAACCAGCAACTCTGACAAGCATTTCACTTTCAGATCCGCTCGAAAAAGCAACACTTCGGTAACCCTTTTAATTTTGTATTTTTATATCTATCTGGGTTTATTTTTCAGATTATTTATTGTTGTTAATTCTACTTAAATATATTTCCACTTATTACTGTTTTGTGGTTTGCATTGCTTTAATTGTTTATTGATTTGTTTTCAGTTACTAAGTTATTGTTGCTGCTAATTTGCTGCATATTAAATTATTGCTATTTTTTTTCACTGATTAAATAATCGTTCAGTAATGACTGTAAGTTTTTCATGTTGCTTTGTTCACATTTTTTATAATTATTGGCACATTATGCCTCGATTTCTTTGTTTAAATTTCTTGTTTTATTGTTTGATTCATTTCATATTTGATTAACTTTATTTTGATTTTTGTTTCAATCTCAGAACATCATTGTTGATATATTGTCACAGTGCTTTTTTTATTTATTATTTAACATATAAATTGTCATTTTGTCTTTTAGATATGGTTGTCACCATACATTTTTCATTATTTTAACATGTTTGCACGGTGAGAATCCTCCTCAACTCTAAACACTCTTCTGACTTCTTTGGGTTCATCAACCTTTTCTAACACTTGTTTTTGTAACAACTCCATTTGGGACATCATTTTGCTAATATTCTCATCCCTCTCTTTCTCCTTGTCAATTTGCTCCTTTGTCATCCTAAAATTTAAGGGGGATACTTGGTGCTCACGAGTGTACCATGCTTGGTTGATCTTTATCATTTCATCAATAAGGGATGAGGCTACCTCAAATGGTTGTAACATTATCCCCTCTCGAGACAGCTGGTCAGCAACCCCTTTGTTCACTAAGTCTAAACTTCGGTAAAAATATTGAAGTATCATATCACCCAGAAGCCTATGGGTAGGACATTGCAATAGTAACTTTCGAAATCTCAGCCAAGTCTCATGAATCGGTTCACCTTCCAGTCACTTGAAGTTTTGGATGTTCTCACGCAACTTCACCATCTTTGAGTGTGGGAAAAACCTTATGTAGAATGCCTCGGTAAACTTGTCCCATGATGAAATTGAGTCCCTCAGGAGCCCTGCTAACCACTTGGTTGGTTCCCCCATTAAAGAGAAAGGGAACAACCGGAGCCGAACTGATTCTTGTGACATATCCTTTAGTGAAAACGGACTACATATCTCCACAAAATTCTAAATATGCTCCTGGGGATTCTCATGATCCAACCCCCCAAATATGCCTTTAGCTTGCAAGAGTTGTAGCATTGTTTGTCATATGGAATGCAGCATGATCCACAACCGGAGGTAGGCGAATAGCACCTACGCCCCCCAATAGAGCCTTATTTGCGTGAAAGGAATCACCACCATTATCTTGGTGACCAAGTTGGTTCACGGTGATTTTATTTGCACTCATCTTGTCACCTGATCACAAGCAGCTCACAACAAAAAGGTAAGTCGATTCAACTACAACACAAAGAGATCACAATTCAAACTTCAATAAGAGAGTTCTAAACACCACTCCCCGACAGCGGCTCCATTTTGAGTAACGCTCAACTACACCTCATCCGATACTAGGTGTAGATGGTCGTAATCTAGTATAACCCAACAAGTGAGTTGGGGTCGAACCAACAGGGAGCGGTACAAGTTTGAATTCAATTATGAAGTAGTAAATGCGATTGAATTGGTTGTAGGAATAGAAATTATCGGCATCACTTAAATAAATCAAAAGGGTGACATAAATGTCAGGTGGAGGAATTTGGTATCAATCAGCAATCACAACAATAACGAACAATAGGGGAAATCAAACGATTAAGAGATGCTTGGGGGAATGACCGATTAACTGCCAATTTCGCTAAATTGGTGCTAGATAATTACTGAATGTTACTAAATTTTCGTGGGTAGGCTGGACCTTTCATGAGATAGCTTTCTCTCGAACAACTATCCCGCATCAGGTGAGTCTCTCGAACCTCAACAAGCTAAACACTAAAACCAGACCACAACCTCACTTCATCTACTCTCTCAAGCTAGATAGGTAGAATGGGGATTAGGATTCACTCTCTCAAGCTGAACCCACAACAACCCAATCACTACGAATGCAAATTTATAGCCTTAGTTTTACACCTCTCTCTCAAGCAAGCATAAACCACTAAGCAACATTTAAATAAACATTCCAACACATCAAATTAACAACAACAATAAATCAGACCCACTTCAGATTAGTAATACGAACAAGAATTTCTAACACCCATCAACTAAATTAAGCAATTAATCACATGGTCAAACCCCCAAGAATGGGGTTTTAGCTAGTCATCATAGAAAGTGAAAATTCAATACCTATTCTGTTCTCCATAGCTGGGTATTGATTTCCAAACCCTTAGAATGAATCAATTTAGCTTCAATTACAAAACCCAACTCAAAATCTACATGAAAATTGCTTCCAAAACCAACAAGAACAGTGTTTTCGTTCTAAGCCTGAGTTTTCGCAATGTTTGAATGAATTCTCTCTTTTCAAAAGATCAATTTATACTCTTTTGAAATTTGGCCTTTGGGGTAAATTGGCGAGGTAAGTCGTGCCTCACCAACAGGTCAGTGAGTCGCTCTTGTCCATCGCCTTCTTAGCTCGAGTTTTCATCCATTGCTCACTGTAACTTTTGGCGGTCTAAATTGGGGTCGCCAATCATTTTCGCAATGCGCCATTTGTTCCCGTGGATCGCCATTCTGCTTGCATCCTCACTAATGGTCCTGTAAATATCGGTGGACCAACTCCTCTTCGCCAATCCAGTCGGTGAGTCGCCGATAGGGAATGTTCTTCACTCAATTTCTATCATCTCAAAAGTGGCATATTGTAACTTTGGGCGGGCTAAAGAGCCACTCGGCGGTTCACCGAGTGGTCTTAGCGATCACCAGGATCACTTTTCTTCACTTCTTCAGCTTGTTTGTTCCTTTTTGCCCGGCAGTGTCCTTGCCTTGCTCCTTAGCCTTCATAGCTGCAAATCAACACTTTAACATCGGTTTAGAGCATAAATGAGGCATTTGAGGATACTTATACCATCAAAATAAAGCCCTAAATGAATCAAAATCTTGAACTCATCACCTGCCAAGCAGTGGTGGAGGGATTATGTTAGTAGTAGGCCAGCTGGATCACCTCCACTATCATGGACTCAATTTACTCAGGTGTTTCTAGCCAAATGTGTTCCACGCAGTGAGAGGGAGACCAAGACATCTGAGTTCAATGGTTTGCAGTAAGATGGTATGTCAGTCGCAGAGTATGAGGGTAAATTCATGCCTTGGCTAGGCATTCTTAGATGATACTTCCCACCGAGGTGGAGAGGGTGAAAATGTTTGTTAAGAGGCTGGTTATTCCGATTCTTCTAGGGGTTTCTCAGGTTGCTGCTTCTGGTGTTTCATTCCAGAAGGTGGTAGATACTGCTAAGGAGTTAGATGATTCGACATGAGGGATTTGAGCAGTCTGAGGGAAAGAGGGCCCATCATTCAGGTGATTATGGGGGTGCTCTGCCTAAGAGTTGAGGTTACCCAGGGAGAGGTTATCACTCTCAGTCTAGCAGACCCATTCATATTACTATACCAGCGTATGAGGCTGATTACGCTGGTATAGTTCTTCGAGTTTGGTTCATACTTCACAAGGTTTATCTTCCAGACCTGTAGGACGCGGAGGCATTTTGGTCATTCAGGTTCCTCTATTTAGCCTACGTCTTGTAGAGGTTGTTTTGAGTGTGGCGATATGGGACAATTTGTGAGAGATTTCCCTAGGACTAAACGTGGTGGCTTGCATCAGGCTTCCAGGCTTTGACTTCCAGGGCTGCACAACCTCCAATTAGGGGAAGTGTACAGAAGGGCAGAAGTGGTTATCATTCAGGTAGAGATGGTTCCCATCCTGGTCGAGGTGGTGGTCGTGGAGGTTCACAGTCTGAGGAAAGTCGTGCTCACTGTTATGCTTTTCAGGGTAGGCCAAGGGCTGAGGCTTCGGATGTTGTTATCATATGTATTATTCCGGATTGTCATTGACCAACTACTGTATTATTTGATCAAGGCTCTACTTCTTCTTATGTGTCCACATATTTTCCTTCAAGTTTGGATATATTATGTCAGTCTCTTGATTGCCGGTATATATATTTACTCCTGTTGGGGATTCCGTAGTGGTAGATCAGGTATATCGACTATGTGTAGTTACCTTGATGGGATATGACACTTATGCAGATTTGAACGTCTTAGATATAGTAGATTTTGATGTGATTCTTGGTATGGATTGGTTATCTCCTTATCACACTATTTTGAATTTTTATGCCAAGATAATTACATTAGCTATGCCTGGGATTCCTATAGTTGAATGGAGAGGTTCTCTCAGTCATTCTTTGAAAAGGGTTATATCATCTCTTAAGGCTCGTCGGTTGGTGTAGAAAGGATGTTTGGCTGATTTGGCACATATTAGAGATACTAGTGTTGAGACTCCTATGCTAGAGTTTATTTCAGTCATGAGTGAGTATTCAGAAGTTTTTCCGACTGACCTACCAGGTCTTCCACCTAATCATGACATTGATTTTTGTATTGATTTAGCACCAGGCACTCAGCCTATTTTCATTCTTCCTTATCGTATTGCACCGGTCGAATTGAAAGAGTTGAAGGAACAGTTGCAAGATTTGTTGAGCAAGTGGTTTATTAGACTGAGTGTATCTCCTTAGAGTGCGCCAGTGTTATTTGGTAAAGAAGAAAGATGGATCCATGCGTATGTGTATTGACTATCGGCAGTTGAACAAAGTTACCATCAGAAATAAGTACCCGATACCTCGTATTGATTATTTATTTGATCAACTTTAGGGTGCTTCAGTTTTCTCCAAGATTGACTTGAGATCCGGTTATCATCAGTTAAAGGTTATGGTGGAGGATATCCCTAAGACAAATTTCCGGATATGTTATGGCCATTATGTGTTTCTAGTGATGTCTTTTGGGTTGACTAATGCCCAGAAGATTTTATGGACTTGATGAACGGTGTGTTCAGACTGTACTTGGATTCTTTTGTTATTGTCTTCATAGATGATATATTGATATACTCCCTTCGTAAGCCGGAACACGAGCATCATTTGAGGGTTGTGCTTGGGATTCTGAAAGAGAAGAAACTTTATGCAAAAATTTCAAAGTGTGAGTTTTGGCTTAGTTCGATAGGATTCTTGGGAAATGTAGGGTCCAAAGAGGGTATTATGATGGATCCTAAGAAGATTGAGGCAGTTCGAGAGTGGGTCAGACTGTCTTCAGTTATTGAGATTCGGAGTTTCTTATGCCTTGTAGGTTATTATCAACGATTTGTAGAGGGGTTCTCATCCATTCCATCACGATTAACTAGATTGACCCAGAAAGAAGTGTTTTTCCAGTGGTCTGATGAGTGTGAAGTGAGTTTTGAAAAGCTCAAGACTTTATTGACTACTGCTCCGATTTTGACGGTACCCGTAGAGGGAGAGGGTTTTATGTATATTGTGATGCTTCTCGGATTGGTCTTGGTTGCGTATTGATGATGAAGGGAAAGGTAATAGCTTATGCTTCGAGGGAGTTGAAGGTTTGTATATTGTGATGCTTCTCGGATTGGTCTTGGTTGCGTATTGATGATTAAGGGGAAGGTAATAGCTTATGCTTCGAGGGAGTTAAAGGTTCACGAGAAGAACTACCCTACTCATGACATGGAGTTGGCGGCTGTAGTGTTTTCATTAATGATTTGGAGGCAGTACCTTTATGGTGTACATTGTGAGATGTTCACTGATCATCGTAGTCTCCAATATTTATTCAATCAGAGGGATCTCAATTTGAGGCAACAGAGATGGTTGGAGTTGCTCAAACACTACGACATGACTATTCTTTATCATCTGAGCAAGGCAATGTGGTAGTAAATGCCTTGAGTCGAAAAATGCTAAGAATGGGTAGTCTAGCCTTGTTACAGGTTGGTGAGTGTTCTTTAGCTAGGGACGTCCAGTCCTTGGCCAATAACTTTGTGAGGCTTGATATTTCAGAATCTGGTAAGATTTTTGCTTACGTGGAGGCTAGGTCATCCTTATTGGAGTAGATTCGGACTCAACAGTTTGATGATGGTGATTTATGTAAGATTCGAGAGAAGGTGTCAAAAGGAGAAGTCAAGGATGCAATTCTTGATAGTGAGGGAATTTTGAGGATAAAAGGTCGTGTTTGTGTTCCTCGGACAGGTGATTTCAGTAAACTGATCATGGAGGAGGTCCATAGTTTGAGGTACTTTATTTATCTAGGGGCTACTAAGATGTATCGTGATTTGAAGCAGCATTATTGGTGGTGTCGTATGAAAAGGGATATAGTAGATTTTGTATCTTGGTATTTGAATTGTCAGCAAGTCAAGTATGAACACCAAAAGCCTAGAGGTGTGACCTAGAGGATGCCCATAACTGAGTGGAAGTGGGAGCGTATTGCTATGGACTTTGTGGGAGGGTTGCCACGTACCTTGGGTAAATTTTATACTATATGGGTCATCGTGGATCGATTGACTAAGTCTGCACACTTCGTACCAGTTCAGATTACCTATAATTTAGAGAAGTTAGCCAAGATATATATTCGAGAGATAGTTCGCTTGCATGGTTTACGTTTTCTATTATTTTAGATCATGGCACACAATTTACATCTAATTTCTTGCGGTCTATGTAGAAGGAGTTGGGCACTCGGGTGGATCTTAGTACAACCTTTCACCCTTAAACTGATGGTCAGTCTAAAAAGACTATTCAGGTCTTGAGGACATGTTGCGGGCGTGTGTGATCGACTTTGATGGTCACTGGGATCAGTGTTTGCCTTTAGCAGAGCTTGCTTACAATAATAGTTACTATTCGAGCATTGAGATGGCACCATTTGAGGCTTTGTATGGTAGGAGATTTCGATCTCCAATTGGTTGGTTTAATGTATTTGAGGTTAGATCGGGTGTATAGATTTGTTGAGGGAGTCTTTGGACAAGGTCAAGTTGATCTAAGATAGGCTTCCCATGGCTCAGAGTAGGCAAAAGAGTTATGCAGATCAAAAGGTTCGTTATTTGGAGTTCATGGTTGGAGAAAGGGTTCTATTGAAGGTTTCTCCCATAAAGGGTGTGATGAGATTTGGAAAGAAGGTCATGTTGAGCCTGAGGTATATTGGTCCTTTCGAGATTGTTGAGCGTATTGGTGAGGTGGCTTTGCCACCTGGTTTGTCTTGTGTTCACCCAGTATTTCATATTCGATGCTGAAGAAGTATCGTCAGGGTGGTGCTCATGTGATTCAATGGGATTCAGTGTTACTTGATCAGAATTTGACTTTTGAGGAGGAGCCAATAACAATCTTGGATAGGAAAATTTGGAAGTTGAGGTCGAAGTAAATTGTTTCAGTGAAGGTTCAATGGAAGCATCGTCCGGTGGAGGAGGCTACATGGGAGACCGAGTCGGACACGAGGACTAGATATCCTCAACTTTTTGAGTGTTCAGGTGTGTTCTATTCTTTTACCGTTCGAGGATGAACATTTATTTTAGTGATGTATGATGTAATGACCCGTTAGGTCGTCTTCAGACCTAGGACTATTTAGACTCTTCCTGTAAAATTTAAATGAAAATTTTAAACTATTCGATAACTACAATTATTTAGTTAACAAATATTTATAAAATAATTAATATAATGATAGTTAATGGGCCAAGTGTATAATTTATTTAACCTTTATTTAATACTTGTACCGCTTGGCCCGTGTATTAAAATAAGTTAGTGGGCTTAATACTTTCATAGAGAGAACAGAGAGAAGGGGAAGGGTGATGCCACAGTACAAAGTGAAAACGCCAGGTACAAGTTTGTCAAGATTGTAAATGTTGTATCATATTTTTTGTTGAATGATGAATACCAGTACATTAATATGGCATATTATAATTTAATAACATTATTAGTAATTTATATTAGTTAGATAAAATGAAAATAACGTGATAAGGAGTAATGGGTGAAAGTCGGTGATGGTTAATTATTAATATCTTTGGAAATTAGATTAGTATTAGGAAAGAAAAGAGGATTTCAAATTGGAACTATTTAAAGGCTGCGACGTGGTGCCTTTTCTAGTATGATTGAATTATTAGGGTTGAGGGGTTAATCATTATGTAATGATTAGATCCATATTAAAGACTATATTGGAAGGGAACTAGAGTATTGTTGTTATAAAAGTGTTGCATCCTTTTTGTGAAATTTTATATTGGTTTCTATCGAAAATCCTTGCGATCATTAGATGGTAGAGGTACTATATTATATCAATATTATTAATTTAGGATATTTGGAGGAATTGAGACCCAACCCTACACTTAAAAATTTAGGAAAAATATAAGACTTAGGAACTTAAGTAAAGGTTAGGGTGAGTTTTGGATCTAGGCTAGATATGTAGTAATAGGGGTGTCTATGAACTCATTTGCTTACGAATATTGCATATTTGATAGATTTGGGAACATTCTGAAGCTTTACAAAAGGAAAAGGCAAAATCTTGAAGATTCGTGACACATGTTTGACATTCAAGGTATGTTAAGACTTTCAGAGTTCGTTGAAGGACGTTTTTCTAATTAAAGATTAAAAATGGAATAGGCCATGGGTTAGGGCGAAAGATGGGGGTCTCGTACCAATGGTGTGAAGCGCATTGGTACGAGTACCGATCTTATACAGGGAAAGTTTATTACTATAGAATGCAGATTCTAATCTGAGAATGCCAAAGTATATGGGCATTAGCTGATATATTATTGACTTGAATTCTTTCGTGTGATTGTATTTCTTTATTAAACCTGTATATTTGTGATATTTGAGGTGATTATATATCATACTGATAATTGATTGGTTGAGATGCATCATCATCCCCTTTTATAGAAATCATATTGTGCACATACATTGACATGAGATTGAGTATAAGTTGGGCACGTGAAGATCGTTCGTGCTAGGGATTGTGAGATGTTAAGATTATAATTTGGGCACGTGGAGATCGTCTATGTGGAAATCATTTGATTTTATGATAGTGCGTTGAGATCATCCGCACAGAAACTTGGAGATCGTCTGTGTCGGTATATGGACCTCGCGAGTCCCCCATGGGTCATGAATTCTCGATGTATTTCCGAGCAGTATTATGTATGTACGGTTGAAAGAGTACTTGGCATCTCAGGCATATCATTTCATGGTGTCCCATTGCATTGCATCTCATTACATCCTTCATTCTTGTTGATTATGTGCTCTATTGGTTGTTGGACATTACGTGACATTTGATTATCCCTATCTGATGAAACTTGACTGGCAAGTATAATATAGACTTGTGTAAGTAAAATGACGATTTTCTTATTTGAACTCCTGTCACTATTTTTTCATTGTCGTTCTATGATATATACTGGGTACACGTGGTTTCATACGCATACTACACTTGTTGCACTCTTTCTGGTGCAAATTCATTTCTGAATACAAATGCATCTCGTAGAGTTTTGAGTCCAAGCTTGGAGTATCTACGAGTTGTGCTGAGCTGCTTGGCTGTTCCCTAGCCCACACCTCCCTCTATTTTATTATTTATTATGTTCCTTTTGTATTTAGACATGATATCTCTTATGTTTAGGCTTGTCATTTTAGTTTCAGACTTGCAACGTATTTTAGAAGCTTTTGTACTTATGACACCAATTCTAGGGTGGTATTTTAGCTTTCCGCAGTTCCTACTTATGAAATACATAGTGCTTGAGGTACTCCGCTTGTTGTCTATCTTTCACCTTAATTATTCAGTTAAATTCATAAAACTAACGGATTGGCTTACTTATCGGTTGGGAACATAGGTGCCATCACGACATGTGAAATTTTGGATCGTGACAAATACTATTGAGTTGAATGATGTATTTAAAGCTTCTTTATGCTTTAATAATTCTTCCCCTAAAGAGTCATCCAGGCCAATGGTTCTCTTGGGGATCAGAAATGGTTCTCGACTGCCGGCCACGTCCACAGTCTAGGCTCGGGGCGTGAAAGATGGCCTCTTCTTTGTTGCAAACCATGACTTGCCTAGAATGTAAAAAAATCAACCATTCACCATAAAGATCAAAACTTTATACAGAGATCAAACCCCAAACAATCAGATAAAAGAGCCCCACAAATAAACAAAAACATAAAAAACTACTGTTTGATTGATGGAAACAAACGAACTTGACTTTTATTTCTTTACAAAGATAACAGAGAGTTGATGAAGAAACTTAAAGTGAAATTTATAACTTGTTTGTTTTAGAATGCAAATGAAAGAGGATTGGAAGCAAAGGGAGAGTGAAGAAATTTTTATCTATAGAAAAATTCTCAAGATTATGGTAATACATTATCTCTTGATGAGTAGGATCCGGGAGGATTAGTAGTTTCTCTTAATTCTTTATAATATTTTATTTGATTTAATTTGATGAGTAGGAGTCAGGATAAATTTTAAGCTTTATTTGATTTAATTTGATGAGTAGGAGTCAGAAGGATAAATTTCAAATTTTAGTTCTTGTTATATTTTCTTAAGCATTTAGTTTGATGAGCTAAGAGAGTAAAATTGAAATTTTATTTAATTTAATATAACAAGTAGGAGCCAAGAGGGTATATTTTGAATTTTAGTTTTAGTGATATTTTCTCAACAAATAGAGTGTGGTATTGCATTTTCATATAAAATTCTTGGAAGTACATTGGAGGCAATGCACTTCCAAGGATTTGATATGGACATACAATACCACGCTCTATTTGTTGCTTCACCACATCTTCAACTTCCTTCAATTTTGCCTCCACGCTCTTGCTCCGTTGTTGAAGCTCAACAATATTCTTCAACGTTTTAATGGAAGTTTTCAGCATACTTTCTATGTTAGTGATCTTGATCTTTTTTTTTTCCATTACATAACTTCTATATTGGGAGAGTAAGAAAATATGATGTAGAATATTGATACCACGAGTATATTTATAGTAATTAATTATTATATTGTTTGGTAAGAATGAACTCATGTACAATAAGTAATTTACCATAAACGGTAGTAGAATATTTCGGATCCCTTCTTATTTTATTTAAATTATAAAATTTAAGAATCATAGTCTAATTTAATATGCAATAATTTATTACATTTCCATTAAAGATCCTTTGTAGAAATGATTTGACTTTCCAATTTGAACCTTCATATTTTTTTTCAAACTTTTTGAATTCTTAGTAAAATAAGTATTTATAAGAGTCAAAAATATTTTTTAAATCATTTTGACTTTATGTTGTGACATAGCATATTTGTTTTTAGCTCCTGAAATATCAATATATTGTGATATTTATTCTTATAATATTTTATTAACCACTTTCAATTTTTAATTAAATGAAATACTCATTTGTGATATTTTGCATGTGAAGATTTCACAAATTTTAGAAGCTATTAATTATTAAATCATTCAACTTTTTATGTACTATATTAAATTGGTATTGATAATACATATTTAAGAATAATGTAATTTCTAAAAACAGTCGAGGTGTAACATACTTTCAATATAAAATGATTAAGAAAATATCACAATAATTAAAATTTTAAATTTACCTGGTTCCTACTCATCAAATTAAATTAAATAAAATTTAAAATTCACACACCTGGCTCCTACTCATCAAATTTAAATTAAATAAAATTCTAAAATTATCCTCTTGAATCCTACTTATCAAATTAAATGCTTAAGATAATATCACAAGAACTATGATTCAAAATTTACCCTTTTTGCTCTAACTCATCAAATTAAATAAAATAAAATTCAAAATTTACCCTCTTAGGTCCTGACTCCTACTCATCAAATTAAATACTTGAGAAAATATCACTAAAACTAAAATTTAAAATCTACCCTCTTGATTCCTACTCGTTAAATTACATTAAATTAAATTACAAATTTACTCCCTTAGCTCATTAAATTAAATGCTTAAGAAAATATCACAAGAACTGAAATTTGAAATTTATCCTTCTGACTCATACTCATCAAAGTAAATCAAATAAAGCTTAAAATTTATCCTCATGACTCCTACTCATCAAATTACATAAAATAGAATGTTTAAAGAAGGAGAGGAACTACTAATCCTCCGTAGATCCTACTAATCAAGACATAATCTATTACCATGATATTGAGAATTTTCCTATATATACAAATTTTTTCACTCTCTCTTTGCTTTCAATCCTCTTTCATTTTCATTATCAAACAAACAAGATATACAGTGGTTATTTTGAGATTTTCATGAGAATGCTGACGGAGAAAGAGAAAATGTGGGACTTTTTTTGTATGACTCATGGCGAGTTTCCATCAGATAATAAGATTGATAAATTTGATGGATTTGTGATCACCAAAAGTTGCAACGACGCTCATGATAATGTTAAATTTTATAGATATTTCAAAAATAGATAGGTCAAAGACCATCTTTACTAAAATAAATTTGTTAAGAATCTTAGAAATTTTACTCAAGCCATCCTTTAATGCCTAAGTAATATTTTTTATGTCTTATCCCTAAATTTAAGAACGTCAGCAATTCTATACTTAATTGACCTGTGTAACACTATTGATAAAGTTATTATCAAAATTATTGTATTGAGCCCTTTCGAAAAGATTTAATTGGTATGTACCAGACTAGTTTCTTGAAAGCTCATAGTACTTGTGACAATATTATTCTTGTTCAAGAAGTTTATCAGATCAATGTTTCCAAAAGGAAGAAAAGGAAGTTGATGCTTAAAATAGATTGAGAAAAAAAAATTAATCGAATTGAATGGTCCTTTGCTTACTTACAGTTGATGAGATCATTAAGGTAAATACCATCCTGATTGCATACTTAGTGTAAAGAAAGCATGAGTAAACAAAGAGTTGGATTAAGATGATAAAAATAATAATAATGAAATTCTGAGTTATATATCTAACATAAGTTTAAAATGTGAATACAATATCATTTAGGAAATTGTAGCTACATTATTTCAAACAAAAAATAGTAGTCATGCGAGTAATACTATTACTGTCCACAATTTATAAGATAAAAAGAAAGATTGTTCTGTGAAATTTACAACACATATTGAATTAATTATCAAACTTTCTCCTATCTCAAAATTATTGTATGGGAGCATGAGGGTCATTAGCAGGTTTAGACATATTATGGAAGTCTATCGATTTTCCATTGCTTTGCTAAACTTTCCTCAAATTTCTGCCTATTTGATTCAAATTTCTTTTTTTCATTGATGATTTGTATTTCTTTGAGATATTTGAAAGCTTAGTAGGTGACATAACATGTCACATAATCATTTAGGCATCATAAAATTATTTTTTTAGTAGGTGATATGACAGGCTATATTATGATTTCAAGATTTATGTTGACGAACTTATGCTATTACAAGTATTTCTAAACGTGTATAAGTGAATCATGTTAAATATGCTCAAATAAGCCCCTTCTTATTGTAATAATAAATACACAATCGCCAAGTCTTTTATAGAATGGGCCTATGGTGTGGTATTTGGCTCAATTATCATTCTATAACTTCACAATTCTACTATATTATCATTTGGGGTTAACATATCTACTAAATCTTTGATATACAATTGATTAAGGTATAATATATAAATATGCCCTTTAACTTTGCCTCAGCTCACATTTATGTTCTTCAATTTTGGGTGTTCACAAGTAGACACTTGAACTTGTATAAAGTTGAACAAATAGATACATGCGTCATATGTGGCATGAAAATTTGTGTCCTACGTGGTGCCCTACGTGTATTATGTCATGTATGAATCATGTGTATCTACTTGTTCAATTTTATACAAGTTTAAGTGTGTACTTGTGCACACCCAAAGGTGGAGGGCATCAATATGAGTTGATCAGACGAAGTTAAAAGACATATTGTTGTATTATGTCGTTGATTAATCAGGTCAAAGAAGATTAGAAACTTAAGTTATGATTCACAAGCATATAAGCTACAAATAATTTGAGTATAAGTATAATTGTGCATTGATAGTAGTTAATTGAAGGCCCCTGCATATTGATGGCGTTATATAGCTTGTTATTCTCAAGAGACTGTGAGATTAGGTTTTAGTTGAGATACGTCACTTCGAAGCATTAAGTTATTAATGACTGAAATTTAAAAGTGGAGGTTAGAGATAGCAATGTTTTAACACGATCTAATTGAATAAATTAATTGGTTAGATAGGGTTATTTCACAGAAAAACGTTTCAAAATTACTACACTTGATCGAGTGATATTAGTGGCTATAAAATATTTATGATCAATGGAGGTTTGTTCGGAAAAATTATAGTGAACCAAATGAGAAGGCACTCAACAATTGGAAAAATCAAATCTCTCGCCCTCCTTAATCTTGTTTCCAACTTCATCAGAATTTTCTAATTAAGTAGTTTTAAATAAAAATAAAAATCATAATATTAATAATTCAAAATTTGTTCTTACTTATTTTTTTAAAATTTACATTCCAAAACTCCAAAGGTAAATTTAAATAACTTTTCAAGAACGAATTAAAATATTTTCAATTACTTTAAATGAAATCTAAATAATATATTTGTTTTGAGCTTCTAAAATATCAATAAATTGGTATAATAATACTTATAATATTCTATTAAGCACCTTCAATTTTTAATAATTGAAATATTCATTTTTTTTAATCTTTTGAATATTAAAAAATCATAAATTTAAAAGCTATTGATTATTAAATTATTTAAATATTCATGTATTATATTGAATATATATTGCTACTTCATATTTAAGAGTAATGTTATTTCTAAAACAATCTAGATGTAACAGACTTTCTACATTAAATGATTGAGAAAATATCATAAAAATTAAAATTTGAAACTTACGTGATTTTTACCCATCAAATTAAATAAAATAAAATATAAAATTCACTTTTCTGGCTTCTAATCATCAAATTTAATTAAAAATTTTACCTTCTTGACTCCTACATATCAAATTAAATGTTCAAGAATACATCACAAGAACTAAAATTCAAAATCTACCCTCACTGCTCACTAAAATTCAAAAATTACCCTCTTTGCTCCTTCTTATCAAATTAAATAAAATAAAATTCGAAATTTACCCTCCTAGATCCTGACTTCTACTCATCAGACTAAATTCTTGAGAAAATATCACTAAAACTAAAATAAAAAAATTATCTTCTTGACTCCTACTCATTATATTAAATTAAATTAAATCCCCAATTTTCTCTCCTAGCTCCTACTGATCAAATTAAATGCTTAAGAAAATACCAGAACTAAAATTTAAAATTTACCTTCTCAACTCCGACTCATCAAAGTAAATTAAGTAAAATTCTAATTTTACTCTCGTAGCTCTTAATCATTAAATTAAATACTTAAGAAAATATCACAAAAACTAAAATTTGAAATTTGTCCTTTTGACTTCTACTCATCAAATAGAATATTGTTAAGAATGAGAGAAATTATTAATTTCTTCTTGAAGACATAATGTATTACCATAATCTTGATAATTTTCCTATATATACAAGTTTCTTCACTATCTGTTTGCCTCCAATCCTCTTTCATTTGTATTCTCAAACAACACAAGTTATCAACTTCTGTAAGTTTCTTCATCAACTCTCTATTTTTTTTTAAAGAAATAAAAGTCAAATCCTTGTTTGTTTCCATCAATCAAAGAGTGATCTTTTTTATGTTTTTATTTTTGTTTGTGGGGTTCTTTTATCTGATGGTTTGGGGTTTGATTTATGTATAAAGTTTTGATCTTTATGATGAATAATACATCATTTTTCATTCTAGACTAGTCGTGGACTGCAACAAAGAAGATGCCATAATTGTTGAAGAGATGATGAGAAATAAAAATAAAACATCAATAAAATCTAGTGAAAATTATGAAGCAAGTGCTTATCTGCTTGAGCAGAATTTTGAGTGTCTGAATGAGAAAAATTGGTGGCGTAGACAACGTTTCAATTATCTAAGTGATGAAGACGAAGATGTTTCTAAGCGATTTAAGAGGTTTGGATATCCCTCTCCTACTAAGGAGTCTAAGGTGAAACAATTTTCCTCTGAAGAGAGCTTGCAGAACACAGAGCTTGTGGCTGAGACTGGAATTGAAACATGAGGATGGGTACAATTCAAAACCTTTGTTTGAAGCAAGATGAACAAATCTTGTTGATACTTAAGTATGTTTGAGGTACCACTTGAAACTGTAGGTATTACCTTGAATTCAATCTTAGTTAGAAAAAGAGAAAAAAAGGGAGAGAGATATACATGTGATCCTAACTACTGGTACCAATTGTAGTCAATACTTGACTATCTTTTCACATTCTTTATTCTTCAAAAAAAAAAAAAAAGAGGTGAGAAAGCGCCCACCTCTTAATATTTTTGAAAGCATTTTTTTTAGATTCTTTCCTTTAAAAATAATAATTTGCATTTCCCTTTTTGGGTTGTCCATTGTAAAATGTGACATTAGGCTAATCTCGTTAGTGTGAGACACTTATTTTACTTTATTGGGTCGTTCGTCTAGAAAATGTGACATATCTTTTTTCTTTAGGCTTTGAATATCGCAAGAAATATCATTTTTCTATTTCATCATGTTCATATTGTACATTTTCTACTGATGACCTTGTCTCAGATTCTTTGGAGTATTAATCATCTAAAGGATTTAAACTACATTTGGCCTGATTCCTGGATCAACAAAATATGTTGGAGCCATGACGGCTCGGTCATGTACCTAGTGTGATTTTCATTTATCCTCTTAATAAAAATTGTGACAGAATTTATTGGGACAGATAATTGTAGATCGTTTTGAGATTTGTCAAGAGATCTTACTCGGACATAATTTTTAGGAAGACCTCAAAAATTCCAACAAGTACCGTCAAAAGTTCGATAGTCAACTTCAAATGATCTCCAGCATCGCTTGAGGTTCAAAGTCGACTTCAAAATCTCTGAATTTGCATAATGGAGCAAAAATAAATTCAGGATACGAGCAACCGACACCTCGTACAAATTTCCCTACAAGATATGAGTTACAACGATCACAAAGTGCTCAAGAGAAAAATGATTAATTCTCACATCTATCAAAATGATAAGGAATTTTGTAAACATTTTCTCATTAATCTTTTTCTTAAAGTTTCTTGATCAAGTCGCTAGCTAAAGCGATATTGTGTCTATTAATCGTTCATATTCGAGTTCAGAAACAGATGAAAGCATCAAACGGATGACTCTTTCAAGATACCGAGTCATCCACCTCGTTACAGTTGGACAGTCATCAAGCCATCTACCTTGTTACAATGGAAAATCATCGAGACATCAATCTCGTTACAATTGACATTATTTTTCACTTGCAAAGAGGGTCATAGAATTTTTAATTCGCCGGGAGGTCCATTACATGATTAGTCGGAGATGGCTACCATTGAAGAATATTCTTAAGTCACATCTATTCGGAGGTGAAGGATGTGCACCTTATTTATTCCACTTTGAAGTCGGAAGAGGCTGATGTTGAAAGATATTCTCAAGTAACATCTATTCCAAGGTGAAGGATGTGAACCCTATCTATTCCACGTTGAAGTTTGAGGAGGCTGACGTTGAATGATATTTTTAAGTCACATCTATTCACAGGTGAAGGATATGCACCCTATCTATTCCATGTTGAAGTCGGAGGAGGCTGACATTGAAATATATTTTTAATTAATTTTGATTATATTTTTTTGTCACAATTGGTTGAATATGCTCATATATTTGTTCAGTTTAATTAAATCATTATTTTTTGTTAAATTGCATTTCTTACATGTCATTCATTTCATTCGTTACACTAGTTAATATTCATTTTATTTGCTACTTTTATTAATATTCATTTTGGTTTTTTTAGCACAATCTAGAAATATCTTTAAATAAGGATAAGAATTATATACACATATATTTTATTAATCAACAATTTTGGGCCACAGTCTCGAGCCCACGATTTGAGCCCATTGTATAACTATTCCCTATTTAAGTTTTTATTAGGTCAAAAAATAAAGTGGGTGGTGGGACATTTTCAAGAAGAGAAAAACCCTAAAATATTTTTCTATCCTATTCTAAAAGAACAGCTGCCACCCAAAGCCCCTATTTTTTTCCGGTGACAACCAGCCAAAACCACCATCAACAACCCCCAAAACACCTCCCTCAAGCCATTGAAACAACCAGCAAGAAACCAAACAACCCATATTCTCCATCGCCAAACAACCACCGCTCAACCCACCGCTCCACCAATTAACCACCCAAACAACCCCAAACTTGCTTCAATTTTCAGTCACCAAACAACCCACCCCACGCCCTCTTCATTTTTCTCTTTTTTCTAGTGAACCAGTGAGCCTTTAACTCCGGCAAGCAGCGAGCTTCGAGTTTGCACAATGAAGCCATTAATGGCGAACACAACTCTGACTATTGGAGCATGCCGCCAGATCTAAAAGAATAAACTAGCAACTCCGACAAGCCTTTCACTTTCAGATCCGCTCGGAAAAGCAACACTTCGGTAACCCTTTTAATTTTTGTATTTTTATATCTATCTGAGTTTATTTTTCAGCTTCTTTACTGTTGTTAATTCTACCTAAATGTATTTCCACTTATTACTATTTTTGGGGTTTGCATTGATTTCATTGTTTATTGATTTATTTTTAGTTATTAAGTTATTGTTGCTGCTAATTTACTGCATATTAAATTATTGCTATTTTTATTTTCGCTGATTAAATAATGCTTTAACTGTATGTTTTTCATGTTGCTTTGTTCATATTTTCATAATTATTGGCAAATTATTCCTCTATTTCTTTGTTTAAATTTCTTTTGTTATTGGTTAATTCATTTCATATTTGATTAACATTATTTCAATTTTTATTTCAAACTTAGAATATCATTGTTGATATATTGTCACATTGCTTTTATTTTATTTAATATCTAACATATAAATTATCATTTTGTCTTTTAGATATGGTTGCCACCATAGATTTTTTATTATTTTAACATGTGTGCATTTATATTTTTTCTTACATTACAAGTTAAAATTGGCCGATAAAGAAATTACTGTCGATTTCCAAGGTCTCCCATGTTATTAAGACAGGTTTTATTTTAAAATTATTATTACTTTCATTTATTATCTCCTCCTGAATTTGAAAAAAATGAATTTAGCTGAGACCCACAGTTTTGGATTTCGAAGGATGCCTAACACCTTCTCTTCGAAAATACTTGAACCCTTACCTAGAATCTATTGGTTTTGTAGATATTTTCTTTTTGTAATTAATATATTGGTTTCCTAGTTATTTCCTAAAATTAGGTGGCGACTCTTTTAAAACTCTTTTATTCTTAAAATTCTTTTAAAATTTAATTTAATTGAATGAATTATATTATTTTCTTGAGTTACCACGATTTTTCGCCCTATTTGAATAAAGTAGGGATGTAAACAACTCCTACTCGTCAGATTAAATATTTGAAAAAATATCACTAAAACTAAAATTCAAAATCTACTCTCTTGACTCATCCTCATTAAATTAAATTAAATAAATTCTATATTTACTCTATTAGCTCATCAAATTAAATACTTCAGAAAATATCACAAGAACTGAAATTTGAAATTTATCCTTCTGACACCTACTCATCAAATAGAATCAAATAAAGTTTAAAACTTATCCTCATGACTCCTACTCATCAAATTAAATCAACTAGAATGGTTAAAGAATTGAGAGAAACTACTCATCCTCGTGGGTCCTAATCATTAAGACATTGAGAGAAACTACTAAAATCAGTGCCGTAGACAACGTGTCAATTATCTAAGTGATGAAGAAGAAGACATTTCTAAGAGATTTAAGGAGTTTGGATATCCCTCTCCTACTAAGGAGTCTGAGGTGCAACATTTATCCTCTGAAGAGACCTTGTAGAACATAGAGCATGAAGATGAGACTGCAAAAGGAAGTGTTGATCTTCCTTCAGATGTAGGGCCTTCTGCTATGGCTGAGTAAAAAAGATTTGAATATGCAAATCCATATTTTAGAGATTTTGACAAGGTAAAGGATGAGTCCAGCTTTAAGGTAGGGAAAGTATTGGATGCCTATGATACCCTGGATGCCATGCCTAGATTCTATGCAATCATCAGGAAGATTTTGTCTCTTGCATTTAAATTGTGCATAACATGGTTAGAGCTAGAGCCGCTAAATGAAGATGAAACCAAATGACTATATGAGGGCTTTCCGGCTTCTTGTGCTAGGTGTAGACTAGCAAACTCAGAAGACATTGAAGATCATCCTATGCTCTCACATTTGGTATGTACAATGAATGGAAATAACTACGATGTAATAAAGATATTTCCATTGGAAGGAGAAACTTGGGCCCTCTTAAAAGATTGGGATATGAACTGGTGTCCTAATCTTAAGAGTGATAAAAAGTTCAACTATGAGTTTGTCGAGGTCTTGTCGGACCATGTTGATGCTATTGGTGTTCATGTTTCATACTTGGATAAAGAAAAACGCTTTACTTGTCTTTTCCATCGAGCAGGAGATCCATTTCTAGTTCCTGCAAAGGATATGTTTTGATGTTAAAATTGATAAATGAGAAAAGAGAAATGAGGCAGGGTCTATTTTAAAGGATCCTTCAGGAACATTATTCCTGTCCATCCATGTCATCTTTATAGAAGGAATTCTATGAGAGAATCTAAACATATCCTTCGCCGGAACTAGAAATGGATCTCCTACTAGATGGAAGAGACAAGTAAAGCCTTTTGCTTTATCCAATTATGCAACATGCACATCAATTGCAACAACATAGTCTAACAAGGTCTCAACAAACTCATAGTTGAAATTTTTATAGCTCCCAAGATGAGGACACCAGTTCATATCCCAATCTTTAAAGAGGGCCCAAGTTTCTCCTTCCGTTTAAAATATCTTTATTGCATCTTAGTTGTTTCCATTTATCTCACATACCAAATGTGAGAACATAGGATGATCTTCAATGTCTTCTGAGTTTCCTAGTTTGAACCTAGCACAAGAAGCTGAAAAACCCTCAGATAGCCATTTGGTTTAATCTTTATTCAGCGGCTCTGGCTCAAACCATGTTATGTGCAATTTAAATGCAGGAGACAAAATCTTCATGATGACTGCATAGAATCTAGGCATGGCATCCAGGGTATCATAGACAGCCCATACTTGCCCAACCTTAAAGCAGGACTCGTCCTTGTCTTGTCAAAATCGCTAAAATCTAGATCTGCATATTCAAATGCTTTCGACTCAGTCATAGTAGAAATCCCTATATCTTAAGGAAGATCAACACTTCCTTTTGCAGTCTCAGCTTCATCATATGTGTTTTGTAAGCTCTCTTTAGAGGACAAATGCTACACCTCAGACTCCTTAGTAGGAGAGGGATATCAAACCCTCTTAAATAGTTTAGAAGCATTTTCTTCTTCATCACTTAGATAATTGACACGTTGTCTACATCGCATAGATCTTGGTTGGTGTTTCTCTTTGATACACTGAAAATTCTGCCCATACAAGCACTTACTTCACAATTTTCACTAGATTCTATTGTTGTCTTCACAACTGTCACGACCCGAGCCTACACCCTGGACGTGGCTGGCACTCAAGAACTATTGCTGGTGCCCAAGCAAACCCTCATCCTGGCTGACTACAAGCGGAAGACTAACTTGAGCATACATAATCATCAAATTGAAAGAAATATTTAAAAATAGCTTACTATATCTCAAAAATTTCCTGAATATACTGAGTATGAATTATAAGTTTAAATAAAATATCTGAAAACTGAAAGAATCTCCAAAACTGATATCTATGAAGCCTCTACTATACAAAGATGAGTGTCAGGATAAGACCCATGACTCCTCAAAAGAACTACTACTAACAACTCATAAAACTGGAGTACTCCGAAAGTAAGGAGGTCTTACTCAAAAGCTGACGAGCAGACGAAGTGATCTCAACGGACTTTTGTTGAGGATCCTAAGAACATGTATCTACATCATTAAAATATGCATGTCGAATGACATCAGTACATTGAATGTACGAGTATCTAATATAGCTGAATAACAAATAACTGAATGAAAGGACTGGAATAGATGACAATGTACTCAAGCTGAATGTAAAGAAATAAAAGAGTTAAATCATTTAAAGCTTTAAAAAATACTTTCTCATCTCTGAACTTTACATGATAAGTGATATATAAAAATAAACTTTAATTCTATTGGGAGATTCTCTAACCGACAACCATCACTATGAGCTACATGATGATACAACGTCTCGCCCATGTTGCCAGGAGTGTCCTATACCTTGCCAGATTATAGAACACCTCAACTAAGTGGATCCACTAAGCTCTGCCCGAAGGCACATCAGATTCATCTAAAAAATAGGATCATGTACCCATGTTGGCATACATGGTTTTATGAGGAATGTGAGTTGTCTTAACTCATCCCCATATCAGTGCTCACTACTACTCTCAATAATATATACTTCATGCTCATATGTTTAAAAATATCATTCTTCCTATGGTTTGAGATAATTGCTCAAACTACCCTCTTAAAAGAGGTAACAACTCTTGAAATATCTTTTAAACTCATAACTCATTTATAAATAAAAGTTTCTCTTTTATCAATGTAAAAACTGATACCATTGGGAATACTTAGTCTCCTTATACTCTTACTCAACTCATACTTAAAAAATCTTTATCAAAAACATATCAAAATCATATTGTAATATGATCATTGATGACTCGGGAAGTCATACTGTATAAACATTGATGGTATATCTAGATACCATACTGCTTAAACATTGATGGCATACTCGATCATCATACTAATCATATTTTAATACTCTTTCTCAAAATCCTCGTTACTTTCTCAAAACTCAATTTAAAACAAAAATATTTGCTTTAAAAGATTCTCAAAATTTATAACTCAAAATAGGGTTAATGCTGAAATATAGACATGAACAACTTAACTCAAGGATCTCAATAACAATATAGAAAACTCAATACTCAGAACTCAAGAAATAAAGAACTTAGAACTCAATGATACTACTCATCTCAAGAATACTCAATTCATAGGCTTCATACTGAAATATAGACATGAACGAATCAACTCAAGAATCTCAATGCATAACATATAGCAATTAAAAAATTAGGAATAGAATTTAAAAAAAATCAGGAAATCAAGAACTAAAAATCAACTCATCTCAAGAATACTCAAATCTAGGGATCGAATTCTATATTACTCTTTTACTGATATGAAAGTAGATGTAGGGCGTGAGGACGAGTCCCACACTATTATGGCCTTACATACCTGCAAGAACAAGGTTCTTGAAGAATCTTGAAGAAGAACGTGATTAGAAGCCTTGAAACCCCAGTTTGAAGGAGAAAAATCAAGAAAACCTTTCTTGAGATTTCTTGAATTAGTTTCTTGAAACTCTATGGCCAAGAATTATGATTTTCATTAGCGATTCATAATCGTATGGAGGAATTTGAGTATGAAAGAATGGAATTCATGGAGAAAGACTTACCTTGAAGAAGAATCTTGAAAAAGCTTGAAAGAATCTTGAATGGAGTCTTCTACTTTGATTTTTCCTTAGAGTTTTGCCTTAGGGTTTGAGAGAGAAGAGAATGATGGAAGAAGAGATGAAAATCTGATTGTTTTGGGTCTCTAATTAGTCAAGAAATTCATTTAGGGTTTTCTTAGAGGTAAAAGATAAATAATGATCCCTTTAAAGTATTTCCGTCGGCTAATTCGTCACTGCACTATATCATGTTACTAAAATGGTCATAACTTTTACTCAAAACTCGAATTGTTGTGAAATTGGTGGCGTTGAAAAGAAGATTCAAATACATTTAATTTGATAGGTCATGGGCCACGTAACTCTTTATATTCTAAGAGATATGGTCGTTTGAAGTTGACCCAATTAGAATATTACATAAAAACTTATTAGGGTTGAGGGGTTAATCATTAGGTAATGAGTAGATCCATATTAAAGACTGTATTGGACGGGAACTAGAGTATTTTTGTCATAAAAGTGTAGCATCCTTTTTGTGAAATTTTATATTGGTTTCTATAGAAAATCCTTGCGATCATTAGATGTTAGGGGTACTATATTATATCAATATTATTAATTTAGGATATTTGGAGGAATTGAGACTCAACCCTAGGATTAAAAATTTAGGAAAAATATGAGACTTTACATCAAGATTAGGAACTTAAGTATAGGTTAGGGTGAGTTTTGGATCTAGGCTAGACATGTAGTAATAGGGGTGTCTATGAACTCATTTGCTTACGAATATTACATATTTGATAGATTTGGGAACATTCTGAAGCTTTACGAAAGGGAAAGGCAAAATCTTGAAGATTCGTGGCATATGTTCGACATTTAAGTTATGTTAAGACTTTCAGACTTCGTTGAAGGACGTTTTTCTAATTAAAGATTAAAAATGGAATAGACCATGGGTTAGGGAAAAAGATGGGGTCTCGTACCAATGGTGTGACGCGCATTGGTACGAGTACCGATGTTATATAGGGAAAGTTTATTACTATATAATGCGGTTGTAATCCCAGAATGCCAAAGTATATGGGCATTAGCTAATGTATTATTGACTTCAATTCTTTCGTGTGATTGTGTTTCTTTATTAAACCTGTATATTTGTGATATTTGAGGTGATTATATATCATACTGATAATTGATTGGTTGAGATACAACATCATCCCCTTTTATTGAAATCATATTGTGCACATACATTGACATGAAATTGAGTATAAGTTTGGCACGTGAATATCGTCCATGCTGGGGATTGTGAGATGTTAAGATTACAATTTGGGCAAGTGGAGATCGTCCGTGTGGAAATCATTTGATTTTATGATAGTGCATTGAGATCGTCTGTGTCGGTATATGGACCTCGCGAGTCCCCCATAGGTCATGAACTCTCGATGTATTTCCGAGCAGTATCATGTATATACGGTTGATAGAGTACTTGACATCTGAGGCATATAGTTTCTGTAATACCCCAGAAAATTTTTGAACTAAGACTCGAATCCTTGTTCGTTGTAAGTAGGATTTTACCTAGGAATTTAAAATTTCTTAAGTATTAAGGCCAGGTCACTAAATATAGCACCTTGAGTTCCAAAAAGAATTAAAGAGAATTCATTCAAGTCATTCCTTAGTTCTTTTAAGTTTTGGGTCAACTTCAAACGACCATAACTTTCAGTAAAGGATGAGTTAGGAGACCTATAAGATATCAAATGAAAGATCTCTGAGTCCTTTTTCCAATGCCACCGAGTTTGCTAATTTTTGAGCTTGTATGAGGGAGATATGCCCTTTTGAAGTCAGGCTGTCCATTTAAGGAAAGTTACCCAAAAATATGAAGGGTAATTTGGTCTTTTCCTTACCCAATCAGCTTAAAACAAATTTTAGTAATATTTTGGGGAGAAATCTGATTTGGGTCAGTTTCCATAAATCCAAATATGCTTAGAGTTTTAGAAGAGAGTTCAAGAATAGAAAAGAAGAGAAAAGAGGGAAGGATCAAGGCGATCAAGATTCTTGCGATCTTCGAGGGGTTTTCGCCAAGGATTTTATCCTAAGATGTATGTGAGTTTCTCGTGGTGTTGGGTTCGTTCATCCACACACCAATCATGATATTTTCAGTGAAGTTTCGTTCTTGAAGTTGAAGAATTTGAGTTCTTGATTGTTTCTTGAAAGTATTGTTTCCGTTCTTGAATTAGGATGGGTTTGATGAATTCTTGAGATAAAAGTTAGTGAATTGAGGGTGGTTTGGAGTAGATTATCGTGTACATAAGTTGAGTATTCGAATCTAAGTGATTGGGAAAGAAACCATTCGATTCTAGGTGAATTAGGGTCGAAAAATGAGTAAGAAAAGATCGGCAGAAAATAAGGTTCGCGGACCTGTTCCTCAAAAGTGAAATTTCCCTCTTCGCGTCGCGGAGAGAACGTGGGCTCCAGTTATTCAAAAATTATTTCGTGACCAAACATTATGATTCATCTCCGCGTCACGGACTTGCTCCCCAGATAGTGTTTTTCAACCCTTTCTCATTATTAACTATCTAAATTTCATTTAATCATCACGATATCCTTCCTATCATAAATCATAACCTTGAATTCATAATTCAAATTTAAGGTAGAGTTAAGAGTCAAGTCTTGAGAGTTCTTTTGAGTCTTTTGAGAAAGTCCCTTTGAGTCTTTTGAGGAGTCTTCTACAATTTCTAATAACTTGTTTCAAGACTCAAGTAAGTGAGCATGAGAGTGAGGAGAATGTATTCATGAGTCTACACTATCATCGATATACTTCATATCATGAATCATAACTCTTAAATTCATAATTCAAAGTCAAGAAAGAGTTAAGAGTGGAGTTCAAGAAAGTCTTTGAGTTCAATTGTGAATCCTTTGAGATCAACTATCGATTTGAGCTAAGCTTTGAGGAAGTAAGTATGAGAATGAGTAGAGTCATATACATGAGTTCCATATTGTTATGTAGACCCATTAGTCGAGTCGTTCATGCCCATAATTCCCCATGAACTCCATAAATTGAGTATCTTTTAGAGGAGTAGTATCTTCACGTTCTAAGTTCTTTAGTGTTGAGTTTCTAACCCTTTTGAGATTATATTCTTAATTGTGGGACTACTACATGTTACCTATGAAGGTCCTTGAGTTGAGTAGTTCATGCCCATAATTCCACATGAACCTTATGAGTCGAGCAGTCTTGAGATGAAATGTATCATTGAGTTCTTGAGTTGAGTATTTCATGCCCATAATTCCGCATGAATCCTCCGATTCGAGCATTCTTGAGATGAGTATTATCATTGACTCCTTGAGTTCTAGAGTTGCTGAGTTTCAAGTATTGAGTTCTATGCATGGTTATTGAAAACTTTGAATTGAGTCGTTCACGTCCATAATTCGGTAGGAACCTTATTTTAAGAAGTCTTTTTACAAATTATTTTATAACTTGTTTTAAAGACTTGAGTACTGAGTTGAGGAAGAGTAGAGTTGAGTTCATTTTCTTTAAAATGATATAGGGGAACTAAGTATTCCTAAGAGTAAATATTTTTACATTTAAGATGAGAGGAAACAGAGATTTCCAAAAGAGTTTTGAGCAGTTTGAGTACCATCTCATTTAGGAGAAAGATTTTTGAGTAATAATCTCAAGACACAGAGAGATTTATGTTTTTAAACATATGAGCTAGTATATTTTGGGAGTAGTATTGAGCACCGATATGGGGGAGCGTTCATACAACTCACAACCCCCATAAACCATGTAGCCAACGTGGGTAGAAAGGGTCATACTTTTTAGATGATTCCTTAATGTTTTTTAGCATTGACTAGTGGATCCACTTAGTAGTAGGTTCTATACCCCGGCAAAGTATAGGACAGTTATGACAGCGTGGGCTAGACGCTGTATTATCACATAAATCATAGTGATGCTTGTCGGTTAGAGAATCTCCCACAGAGTTATGTTGTATTTTTATATACAAACTGAGTTATTATTGTATTCTTCAATACATTGAGTTATTATCTATTGTTTTAAAAGCTTTCCATATATTGCATCTTTTATTATTACTTTATCTTGAGTTGAGTATCCAGAGTTGAGTATTTTATTATTGAGTTGAGCCCTATTTCTCAGAGTTGCGTTGAACTATTTTTCAAAGAGTCGAGTCTCTTATTATTGAGTTGAACTATGTTTCACAAAGGTGAGTCTCTTTTTATTCAGTTAAACTATGTTTCATTGAGTTGAGTTGAGTGAGTTGAGAAGAGTTAAGTATGTTTCTTTTCCATCAATTCAAGCTTATGTTTATATTTTAGAATTCCCCTTACATGCTCGTACGTTCCATGTACTGAGCCATTTGGTCTGCATCGTTTCATGATGTAGATACAGGTACTCAGGATCATCAACAGGTGTTTCGTTGAGGTCATTTGAGATTCCAGTCAGCTTTGGTGAGCCTTCTTATATGCCAGAGGACTTCACCTTTATCTTACAGTTATTAGTTTTGAGATGTCGTGGGTCTTGTCTTGATATCCTTCTGTAATAGTAGAGGCTTCATAGATAGACAGAGTTGAGGAGTTTCTGTATTTACTTTTATTTTGAGTATTGTACAGACTTTAAAAAGGTTGAGTATTCGAGTGTATTGAATTTAATTCAGTTTTTAAGCTTTTGTATGCTTGAGTTAGTATTCCGCTTGTAGTCAGCCAGGATGAGGGTTCGCTTGGGGACCAACAATGGTTCTCGAGTGCCGGCCACGTCCAGGGTGTAGGCTCGGGTCATGACAAACTTGGTATCAGAGCACATAGTTCAAGTGTCCTAGGATGTCTATGAAGCCATGTCGGTAGGATATTATTTATGGTTGTGAGGGCCCCACTTCTATAAATGAGGGACTACATATATTTAAGAAAACTTTCCCTTCTTTCATACTCTTAATCGTGCAATAGAGCTATGTCATAGAGACTTATTCTAACTCGTGCGTTCTCATATCCATTCGACAACCCCTCTTACTAGAGGTGGTTGAAAAGCAAAGTCAGTTCTTTATCAATGAGTTTCTCTTAGGAAAATCTTGAGGAAGTCATGAGACTCCATGGGGGTTTAAGAGAAGCCCAGGAGTGAGTTAAGTGTTGAGTTTCAAAGGTATGCACTCATGTTCATATGAATCGTGCGTTCAAGCTAAAAGCGAGTTATACTCTCTTCTCTAAGCCTTGTTTCAGCTGAGATCCTTATGAGGAAGTATTTTTAGAGTTTAGGTAGTATTTTCATCCCAAAAGGGATCATGATTTACGAAATTATGAGCAGTAGTAGTGAAAGTGCCCAGAGTTAGAGAAAAGCCTGCAGAGGTATAGAAATCTATGGAAGGGAGATAGTGATGGGGTAGATTATGTTATTGCAATCATGCACCCAGTCAGTTATAAGTGATGAGTTCTTTTATGAGTCAAATAAGGAATACTAATATTGTAGAGAGTTCTCGATAGAAGGAAGAGGAATAGTTACTAGTCCGCATGAGATAAAGTATACTTTTAAGCAGAATATAGTTGATGTCGATGTGCCATCATGTTAGAGGAGACTAAATACATGTGTTGAATAAGAGAACAGAGTATTCATGAAGTGGTAGATTTAAGCTAGGCTTATGATTTGTTTGGGAGGGTCATGATGTTCAGAAGGTTATAGACCTGATTAAGTAATGAGGTATAATAAGTGAGCAAATAGTACTTAAGTTGTGAAAAGGGGATATAGACCAGTTTAGAGATGATGGAATAGGTCCATAGCTTCCAAGTGTCAGCTTAAGATCTAAGGGGGAGATGATAAGATGAGGTTTTACTATGAGAAATAGTTAAAAGAAAGACCTTAGTTGGTTTCGAGTAGTAATGCAGGAAATTCTAGTTGGTATGGCAGAGATGATGAGATAATGAGAACTTCTTAAGGAGTTGATTAGTAGGAGTCCATGTAGTTGTTAGAGTACTAAGCTTCAAAGTTGTGTTAAACATGAGGTAGTTCTTGATATGAGCCAAATGTTGATTAAATATGGTGGTAAAGAGTAATATTCTTGGGATGAGATTCCCTATAGAGAGGTATGGAACCCGAACCTTAGGATTTGGGTTAAGCTTGAATATAGTAAGAGCATGTCGTTAGACTCAGGCCTTGGTAAGAGAAGTCATGTACCCTTTTGGAAACTATGAGTTGCAGCCAATGAGGTATGGTTTAAGGAATGAAAAGCATAGTTGAGGAGTGTTGCTAAGCTTAATATTTAGCAGTCATATTACCCCAGGCATGGTATTCCTATTCTTACTTCATGCCCAAATTTCCTTTGTTTCAGATAAGGTAACTTCAGAGAGAGTGTGACTATGTTCACAATCGCATCGTTCTTGATTTAGGTGCTATAAAAGGTCCCAAGTCTTGGTACGAATCAGTCCAGCCTGTGTTAGTAGGCAAGTTCATGAGTCAGAAGAAAAAGTTAGAGTAACCACGTTCCGTAACCAGTCCAGCCATCATTCGAGGACGAATGATCCTAAGGGGGAGATAATGTAACACCCCAGAAATTTTTGGACTAAGACTCAAACCCTTCTTCGTTGTGAGTAGGATTTTACCGAGGAATTTAAATTTTTCTCAAGTGTCAAGGTCACTAGATGTAGCACCTTGAGTTTCAAAAATAATTAAAGAGAATTCATTTAAGTCAATCCTAGGTTCTTTTAAGTTTTGGGTCTACTTCAAATGACCATAACTTTCAGTACAAGATGATTTAGGTGGCCCATAATATATCAAGTGAAATGTCTTAGAATCCTCTTTCCAACGCCACCGACTTTGTAAAGTTTTGAGTTTGGATGAGGGAGATATGCCCGTTTGAAGTTAGCCTGTCCAGTTAAGGAAATTTACCAGAATTAGTGAGGGGTATTTTGGTCTTTTCCTTACCCAATAAGATTAAAATGATTTTTAGTAACATTTTGGGGAACAAATCTGATATGGGTCAGTTTTACAAATCCTAATTACTCTTAGGGTTTTAGAAGAGAGTTCAAGAAGAGAAAATAGGAGAAAATAAGGAAGGTTCAAGGCGTTCATCAAGTTTTCTTGCGAATCGAGGATTATTTTGCCAATGATTTGATCCCTAAGAGGTATGTAAGTTTCCATAGTGTTGGGTTCGTTCACCCACACACCAATTATTCTATTTTGATGCAATTTCATTCTCAAAGTTGAAGGATTTGTGTTCTTGATGAGTTTTCTTGAAATTTCATTCGTAATCTTGATTGTTGGGATTTTGATGAGTTCGTGAGATAAAAGTTAGTGATTTTAGGGTTGTTTTGAGTAGATTATCGTGTACTTATGTTGGGTATTCGAATCTAAGTGAGTGGGGAATAAACCATTCGATTCTAGGCGAGTTAGGGTCAGAAAATGAGAAAGAAATTCGTCGGGGTTTTCTGGGCAATGGCTGGCGCGCTTCCCCTCCATTGCACCAACAAAGATGCTCTGTAGTTCAGGGGCTGATGCCCTGCTCTACTCAGTGCGCCTGGGTTGCCTGTCCCCACCCGTTCTCTGTCGTTTAGTCCGTCTCAGTTCCTTCAAAGGGTACCTTCACTCCCCTTTGATTCTAACTACTCTAAACTACTTCTAAACATCGAGAAATCATTCATAACATGAATCATAACCTTGAATTCATAATTCAAATTAAAGGTAGAGTTAAGAGTCAAGTCTTGAGAGTTCTTTCGAGTCTTTTGAGAAAATCCCTTTGTGTCTTTTTGAGAATTCTTCTACAATTATTAATAATCTGTTTCAAGACTCGAGTAAGTGAGTATGAGAATGAGGAGAATGTATTCATGAGTCTATATTATCATTGAGATCCTTGAGTCGAGTCGTTCATGCCCATAAATTCTGCATGAAGTCCATAATTTGAGTATCTCTGAGAGAAGTAGTATCTTCAAGTTCTAAGTCTTGAGTATTGAGTTCCTAATCCTTTTGAGGTTATGTTCCAAATCATGGGACTACTACATGTTACCCATGAAGGTCCTTGAGTTGAGTTTTTCATGCCCATAATTCCACATGAACACTCTAAGTCGAGCATTCTTGAGATGAGTAGTATCATTGATTCCTTGAGTTCTGGAGTTGTTGAGTTCCAATTATTGAGTTCTATGTATGTTTATTGAAAAACTAGAATTGAGTCGTTCACGTCCATAATTCGGCATGAACTCTATTTTGAGAAGTCTTTTACAACTATTTAAAATTTGTATTAAGACTTAAGCATTTGTGTTTGAGGAAGAGTAGAGTTGAGTTCATTTTCTTTAAAATGATATATGAGAACTAAGTATTCCCAATAGTAAATGTTTTTACATTTAAGAAGAAAGGAAACACCGATTTCCTAAAGAGTTCATTAGTAGTTTTTAGTACTATCTCTTTTTAGAGAAATCTTTTGAGTAATAAACTCAAAGTTGAGGTAGAGGAAAATGTTTTCTTAAAACATATGAGCTAAGTATAATTTTAGGAGTAGTATTGAGCACCAATATGGGGGAGAGTTCTAACAACTCACAGCCCCCATAAACCATGTAGCCAATGTGGGTAGAAAGGGACATACTTTTTAGATGATTCCTTATTGATTTTTAGCATAGACTAGTGGATCCACTTAGTGAGGAGGTTCTATACCCTAGCAAAGTATAGGACAATTCTTGCAGCGTGGGCTAGACGTTGTATCATCACATAGATCATAGTGATGGTTGTCGGTTAGAGAATCTCCCGTAGAGTTATTTTTTATTTTTATATACAAACTGAGTATTATTGTATTTTTGCATCCAACTGAGTTATTATAAGGAAGAGGAAAATGTTTTCTTAAATCATATGAGCTAAGTATAATTTTAGGAGTAGTATTGAGCACCGATATGGGGGAGAGTTCTAACAACTCACAGCCCCCATAAACCATGTAGCCAACGTGGGTAGAAAGGGACATACTTTTTAGATGATTCCTTATTGATTTTTAACATAGACTAGTGGATCCACTTAGTTAGTAGGTTCTATACCCTAGCAAAGTATAGGAAAATTCTTGCAGCGTGGGCTAGACGTTGTATCATCACATAGATCATAATGATGGTTGTCGGTTAGAGAATCTCCCATAGAGTTATTTTTTATTTTTATATACAAACTGAGTATTATTGTATTTTTGCATCCAACTGAGTTATTATCTATTGGATTAAAAGCTTTCCAGACAATGCATCCTTTCTTGTTGTTTTATCTTGAGCTGAGTATCTTAAGTTTGAGCTGAGTATCTAGAGTCAGAGTTGAGTTTCTTATTGTAGAGTTGATCCTTATTTCTCTGAGTTCAGTTGAACTATGTTTCAGTGAGTTGAGTACCTTATTGTTGAGTTGAGCATTATTTCTCTTAGTTGAGTTGAACTATGTTTCACTGAGTTGAGTATCTTATTATTAAGTTGAGCCCTATTTCTCTGAGTTGAGTTGAACTATATTTCACTAAGTTGAGTATCTTATTATTGGGTTGAGCCCTATTTGTTTGAGTTGAGTTGAACTATGTTTCACTGATATGAGTATCTTGTTATTGAGTTGAGCACTATTTTTCTCTGTTGAGTTGAACTATGTTTCACTGAGTTGAGTACCTTATTGTTGAGTTGAGCCCTATTTCATTGAGTTGAGTTGAGTGAGTTGAGAAGAGGTAAGTATGTTTCTTTTCCATCAGTTCAAGCTTATGTTTACGCTTTAGAATTCCCTTTACATGCTCGTACATTCCGTGTACTCCTTTATGATGCAGATACAAGTATTTAGGGTCATAAACATAAGCTTCGTTGATACCACTTGCAGTTCCAGTTATCTATGGTGAGCCTCCTTGCTTCCGAAGGGTTACATTTTTACTTTCAGTTTATTAGGATGTCGTGGGTCTTGTCTCGATAATCCTTCTGTAATAGTAGAGGCTTCATATATAGTTTAAAGGTCGAGGAGTCTATCATTATTTCCTTGTGATTGTAATGTTTTTGAGTTCATGAGGCATTTAATTAATACTTGTTAAATTATTTTCAGACAATTATTGGAGTTGAGTTTAAATTATGTTTTTAAAGTTATTTTTGCATCATGAGTTTCCATTTTGCTTGAGTAAGTCTTCCGCTGAGTAATGAGCCAGACCAAGGGTTTGCTTGGGAACCAACAATGGTTTTCAAGTGCCTGTTACGTCTAGGGTGTAGTCTCGGGGCGTGACAAACTTAGTATCAGAGCACAAAGTTCAAGTGTCCTAGGGTGTCTATGAAGCTGTGTCAGTAGGGTCTTGTTTATGGTTGTGAGGGCCCCACTTCTATAAACGAGGGACTACAGAAATTTAAGAAAAGGTTTCCTTCTGTCATACTCTAAATCGTTCAGTAGAACTGTGTCATAAGGAAATATTCTAACTCGCGCGTTCTCATATCCATTCGACTACCCCTCATAGTAGAGGTAGTTGAAAGGTATAACCCAAGATCCTTATGGATGAGTTATTCTTAGCAAAAGTCTTGAGGAAGTCATCAGACTGCAGAGGGGCTCGAGAGAAGCCGGTGAGTGAGTTAAGTGTTGAGTCAGGAAAATGCACTCATATTCATATGAATCATGCGTTTGAGCTAAAAGTGAGTTGTACTCTATTCTCTAAGCCTTGTTTCAGCTGAGATCCTCATGACGAAGTATGTTTAGAGCTTGGGTAGTACTTTCACTCGAAAAGTTAGCATGAGTTACGAGATCATGAGTAGTAGTAGTAAAGAGTGCCCTTAAGTTAAGAGAAAAGCATGCAGAGGTATAGAAATCTATGGAAGGGAGATAGTGATGGGGCAGATTATGTTATTGCAATCATGCACCCAGTCAGTTGTAAGTGATGAGTTCCTTTATGAGTCAAATAAGGAATAACAATGTTGTAGAGAGTTCTTGATAGAAGGAAGAAGAATAGTTACTAGTCAGGATGAGATAGAGTATACTTGTAACCAGAATAGAGGGTAGACGAAGAGCTAAAGATTTCCTACTTGTCATGAGATCTTAGTGGATGAGTGTTTCTTGACTTTGCTGGTAGTCGCAAGTAGTATAAGGTGTGAGCAATCACATTGATATCCATGTTTAGTACTAAACACTAATCTGGAATTTGAGATGAGTGTCGTGATCAAAAGATGGTAACTTGAGGGTGATGGTGTTAGTTTTGAGATCTGATCTAGTAGGTTTGACCTGAAATAGGTGAGGAGATCAAAGTGTTACCTTGCAATAACAATTTGGTATTATGATCCATAGAGGAGAGGAATGAAGGTAGATCAGTAAGAGGTACACCCGAGGTGGTATGTGGCCAGATGAGGTCCCAATTGGGGTCATGATCTTTATGTGTGCCTAGATTGTATAATTAAGCTGCAAATATGGGATAGGCTGGTGCAAGTGTAATCTTCCTAAAGAGTTAGATAAAACAGCCTTAGGAGCCGATAAGAAGTGGTTAAGAGGAGCATCTTAGAAAGAGGTCTTAATACCGGCTTATGGAGAGTTCGGTAGTCTTGAGGTAAGCTTTTCCCGAGTATTAGAGTGAAGAGGATGTAGACCAGTTTAGAGATGATGTGATAGGTCCATAGATTTCAAGTGTCAGCTTTAAACATAAGGGGGAGATGATAAGATGAGAAATCAAGTCAAATGTTGAGAATAAGATAGTAATGAGCTAAAAAGAGCATGGGAGATATCTTTTTAGAGGTCCTTTTAGTAGTGAAGTGATGTTAGAAGGAGAAGATTAATGTTCTCATCCTGATAATGATGATGTGACAATTCCACCTAAGGTTATAAATGAGGAGGAAGAGGAGTATGAGGTTTTACTATGAGAAATAGTTAAATGAGAGCCTGTAGTTGATTCCGAGTAGTAATGCAAGAAATCCTAGTCGGTATGGAAGAGATGATGAGAGAATGAGAACTTCTTAAGGAGCTGGTTAATACGAGTCCTTGAGTTGTTAGAGTACTAAGCATAAATATGGTGGTAAAGAAAAATATTCTTGGGATTAGATTCCCTATAGAGAGGTATATAACCCGAACCTAAGGATTTGAGTTAAGCTTGAATATAGTAAGAGCGTGCCGTTAGACTCAGGCCTTGGTAAGAGAAATTATGTACCCTTGTGGGAGCTATGAGTTGCAGCCAATAAGGCATGGTATTCCTAGTCTTACTTCATGCCTAGATTTTCTTTGTTTCGGATAAGGTAACTTCAGAGAGAGAGTGACTATGTTCACAACAACATCGTCCTTGATTTAGGTGCTATAAAAGGTCCCAACTCTTGGTATGAATCAGTCCAGCCTGTGTTAGTAGGTGAGTTCATGAGCCAGAGGAGATGGTAAGAGTAACCCCATTCCATACGCAGTGCAGCCGTCATTCGAGAACGAATGATCCAAAGGGGAAGATATTGTAACACCCCAAAAAAATTTAAGCTAAAACTCGAGCCATTGTTCATTGTTAGTAGGATTTTACCGAGGAATTTAAATTTTTCTCAAGTGTCAAGGTCTCTAGATGTAGCACCTTGAGTTCCCTAAAGAACTAAAGAGAATTTATTCAAGTCAATCCTAGGTTCTTTTAAGTTTCGGGTCAACTTTAAATGACCATAACTTTCAGTACATGATGAGTTAGGTGGCGCATAAGATATCAAATGAAAGGTCTTAGAATCCTCTTTCTAACGTCACCGAGTTTGCTAAGTTTCAAGTTCGGATGAGGGAGATATTCCCATTTGAAGTTAGCCTGTCAAGTTAAAGAAAGTTACCCGAATTAGTATGGGTTATTTTGGTCTTTTCCTTACCCAATCAAATTAAAATGATTTTTAGTAATATTTTGGGGACAAATCTGATTTGGGCCTGTTTTACAAATCCAAATTACGCTTAGGGTTTTAGAAGAGAGTTCAAGAAGAGAAAAGAGGAGAAAAGAGGGAAGGTTCAAGGCGTTCATCAAGTTTTCTTGCGAATCGAGGATTGTTTCGCCAAGGGTTTGATCCCTAAGAGGTATGTAAGTTTCCATAGTATTGGGTTCGTTCACCCACACGCCAATTATGCTATTTTAATGCAATTTCGTTCTCAAAGTTGAAGGATTTGAGTTCTTGATGAGTTTTCTTGAATATCCATTCGTAATCTTGATTGTTGGAATTTTGATGAGTTCGTGAGATAAAAGTTAGTGATTTGAGTAGATTATCGTACATTATGTTGGGTATTCGAATCTAAGTGAGTGGAAAAGAAACCATTCAATTCTAGGCGAGTTAGGGTCAGAAAACGAGAAAGAAGTTCATTGGGGTTTTCTAGGTAAGGGCTGGCGCGCCGCCCCACCATTGCGCCAACAAAGATGCTCTGTAGTTCAAGGGCTGGCTCCCTTCGACACTCAGTTCGCCAGGGTCGCCTACTGCCACCTGTTCTCCGTCGTTTAGTCCGTCTGAGTTCCTTCAAAGGGTACCTTCACTCCCCTTTGATTCTAACTACTCTAAACTACTTCTAAACATCGAGAAATCATTCATAACATGAATCATAACCTTGAATTCATAATTCAAATTCAAGGTAGAGTTAAGAGTCAAGTCTTGAGAGTTCTTTCGAATCTTTAGAGATAGTCCCTTTGAGCCTTTTTGAGGAGTCTTCTATATTTACTAATAACTTGTTTCAAGACTCGAGTAAGTGAGTATGAGAATGAGGAGAATGTACTCATGAGTCTACATTATCATTGAATTCCTTGAGTCGAGTCGTTCATGCCCATAAAGTCAGAATGAACTCCATAAATCTAGTATATTTGAGAGGAGCAGTATCTTCAAGTTCTAAGTCTTGAGTATTGAGTTTCTAATCCTTTTGAGGTTATGTTCCTAATCATCGAACTACTACATGTTACCCATGAAGGTCCTTGAGTTGAGTTGTTCATGCCCATAATTCCGCATGAACCCTCTGAGTCGAGCATTCTTGAGATGCGTAGTATCATTGATTCCTTGAGTTCTGGAGTTGTTGAGTTCCAAGTATTGAGTTCTATGCATGGTTATTTAAAACCTTGAATTGAGTCGTTCACGTCCATAATTCGGCATGAACCCTATTTTGAGAAGTCTTTTACAACTATTTAAAATTTGTTTTATGACTTAAGCATTTGAGTTTGAGGAAGAGTAGAGTTGAATTCATTTTCTTTAAAATGATATATGGGAACTAAGTATTCCCAAGAGTAAATGTTTTTACATTTAAGAATAAAGGAAACACCGATTTCCAAAAGTATTCATGAGCAGTTTTGAGTACTATCTCTTTTTAGAGAAATCTTTTGAGTAATAATCTCAAAGTTGAGGAAAATGAAATTGTTTTCTTAAAACATATGAGCTAAGTATATTTTTGGGAGTAGTATTGAGCACCTATATGAGGGAGAGTTATAACAACTCACAGCCCCAAGAAACCATGTAGCCAACGTGGGTAGAAAGGATCTTACTTTTTAGATGATTCCTTATTGCTTTTTAGCATAGACTAGTGGATCCATACAGTGAGTAGGTTCTATACCTTGGCAAAGTATAGGATAATTCTGGAAGCGTGGGCTAGACGTTGTATCATCACATAGCTCATCGTGATGGTTGAAAGTTAGAGAATCTCCCGCAGAGTTATTTTGTATTATTATATACAAACTAAGTATTAATTTATTTTTGCATACAACTGAGTTATTATCTATTGTTTTAGAAGCTTTCTAGATATTGCATCCTTTATTGTTGTTTTATCTTGAGCTGAGTATCTTGAGTCAGAGTTGAGTATCTTATTGTAGAGTGGAGCCTTATTTCGATGAGTTGAGTTGAACTATCTTTCAATGAGTTGAGTACCTTAATGTTGAGGTGAGCCTTATTTCTCTGAGTTGAGTTGAACTATGATTCACTTAGTTGAGTATCTTATTATTGAGTTGAGCCCTATTTCTCTGAGTTGAGTTGAACTATGTTTCACCGAGTTGAGTATCTTATTATTGAGTTGAGCCCTATTTCTTTGGGTTGAGTTAAACTATGTTTCACTGAGTTGAGTATCTTATTATTGAGTTGAGACCTATTTCTCAGAGTTGAGTACCTTATTGTTGAGTTAAGTCTTATTTCATTGAGTTGAGTTCAGTGAGTTGAGAAGAGGTAAATATGTTTCTTTTCTATCAGTTCAAGCTTATGTTTATGCTTTTGAATTTCCCTTACATGCTCGTACATTCCATGTACTGACGCCATTTGGTCTGTATCTTTTACGATACAGATACAGGTATTCTGGGTCATCAACAGAAGTTTCGTTGGTACCACTTGCATTTCCAGTTAGCTATGGTGAGCCTCCTTTCTTCCGGAGGGTTCCATTTTTACTTTCAGTTTGTTAGGATGGCGTGGGTTTGTCCCGATAATCCTTCTGTAATAGTAAAGGCTTCATCTATAGTTTAAAGGTCGAGGGGGTCTATCATTAGTTTCTTGTGATTGTAATGTTTTTGAGTTCATCAGGCATTTAACTAATAATAGTTAAATTATTTTCAGACAATTATTGGAGTTGAGTTTAAATTAAGTTTTTAAAGTTATTTTTGCATCATGAGTTTCCATTTTGCTTGAGTAAGTCTTCTGCTGAGTAATGAGCCAGGCTAAGGGTTCGCTTGGGAACCAGCAATGGTTTTCGAGTGCCAGTTACGTCAAAGTATAGGCTCGGGGCCTGACATAAATAATTTAGATATTCATGTATTATATTAAATATATATATTGCTAATTCATAGTTAAGAGTAATGTTATTTCTAAAATAATCTAGATGTAACATACTTTCTACATTAAATGATTGAGAAAATATCATAAAAATTAAAATTTGAAACTTATGTGATTTCTACACATCAAATTAAATTAAATAAAATATAAAATTCACTTTTCTGGCTTCTACTCATCAAATTTAATTCAAAATTTACCTTCTTGACTCCTACATATCAAATTAAATGTTTAAGAATACATCACAAGAACTAAAATTCAATATCTACCCTCTTTGCTCCTTCTTATCAAATAAAATAAAATAAAATTCAAAATTTACCCTCCTAGATCCTGACTTCTACTCATCAAACTAAATTCTAGAGAAAATATCACTAAAACTAAAATTAAAAAATTACCCTCTTTACTCCTACTCTTTATATTAAATTAAATAAATTCCAAATTTTCTCTCCTAGCTCCTACTCATCAAATTAAATGATTAAGAAAATACCAGAACTAAAATTTAAAATTTACCCTCTAAACTCCGACTCATCAAAGTAAATTAAATAAAATTCTTATTTTACTCTCGTAGCTCCTACTCATAAAATTAAATACTTAAGAAAATATCATAAAAACTAAAATTTGAAATTTATCCTTTTGACTTATACTCATCCAATTAAATATTGTAAAGAATGAGAGAAACTACTAATTTCTTCTTGAAGACATAATGTATTACCATAATCTTGATAATTTTCCTATATATACAAGTTTATTCACTATCCCTTTGCCTCCAATCCTCTTTTATTTGTATTCTCAAACAACACAAGTTATCAACTTCTGTAAGTTTCTTCATCAACTCTCTGTTTTTTTGTAAAGAAATAAAAGTCAAATTCTTGTTTGTTTCCATCAATAAAGAGTGATCTTTTATGTTTTTTTTGTTTGTGGGGTTCTTTTATCTGATGGTTTGGGGTTTGATTTCAGTATAAAGTTTTAATCTATATGGTGAATAATACATCATTTTTCATTCTAGACTCGTCATGGACTGCAACAAAAAAGATGTCATAATTGTTGAAGAGATGATGAGAAATAAAAAGAAGACATCAATAAAATCTAGTAAAATTGTGAAGCAAGTGCTTATCTGCTTGGGCAGAATTTTCAGTATCTCAATGAGGAAAACCGGCGGCGTAGAATACGTTTCAATTATCTAAGTGATGATGAAAAAGATGTTTCTAAGCGATTTAAGGGGTTTAGATATCCCTCTCCTACTAAGGAGTCTAAGGTGCAACAGTTTTCCTTCGAAGAGAGCTTGCAGAAAACAGAGCATGAAGCTGAGACTGCAATTGAAACATGAGGATTGGTACAATTCAAAACCTATTTTTGAAGCAAGATGAACAAATCTTGTTGATACTTAAGTATGTTTGTGGTACCACTTGAAACTGTAGGTATTACCTTGAATTCAATCTAAGTTAGAAAAAGAGAAAAAAAGGGAGAGAGAATTACATGCGATCCTAACTCCTGGTACCAATTGTAGTCAAGACTTGACTATCTTTTCACATTCTTTATTCTTCAAAAAAAAGGAGGTGAGCAAGCACCCACCTCATAATATTTTTTAAAGTATTTTTTTGATATTCTTTCCTTTAAAATTATAATAATTTGCATTTCCTTTTTTGGGTTGTCCATTGTAAAATGTGACATTAGGCTAATCTCGTTAGTATGAGACACTTATTTTACTTTATTGGGTCGTTCGTCTAAAAATGTGACATATATTTTTTATTTAGGCTTTGAATATCGCGAGAAATATCATTTTTCTATTTCATATTGTACATTTTCTACTGATGATCTTGTCTTAGATTCTTTGTTGTATTACTCAACTAAAGGATTGAAACTACATTTGGCCTGATTCCTGGATCAACAAAATATATAGGCGCCATGACGGTTTGATCATGTACCTAGTGTGATTTTAATTTATCCTCTTGACAAAAATTAGGACAGAATTTATTGGGACAGATAATTGGAGATCATTTCGAGATTCGTCAAGAGATCTTACTAGGACAAAATTTTTGAGGAAGACCTCAAAAATTTCAACAAGTACCATCAAAAGTTCGATAGTCAACTTCAAATGATCTCCAGCATCCCTTAAAGTTCAAAGTCAACTTCAAAATCTCCGGCATTGTATAATGGAGAAACAATTAATTCAGGATACGAGCCACCGACATCTCGTACAAATTTCCCTACAAGATATGAGTTACAACGATCACAAAGTGCTCAAGAGAAAAATGATAATTGCTCACATCTGTCAAAATGATAAGGAATTTTGTACACATTTTCTCATTAATCTTTTTCTTAAAGTTTCTTGATCAAGTCGCTAGCTAAAGCGATATTGTGTCTATTAATCATTCCTTTCCGAGTTCAGGAAAAGATGAAAGCATCAAATGAATGACTCTTTCAAGATACCGAGTCATCCACCTCATTACAATTAGACAGTCATCAAGCCATCTACCTTTTTATAGTGGACAATCATCGAGCCATCCATCTCGTTACAATGGACATCATTTTTCACTTGCAAAGAGAACCATAGCATTTTTAATTTGCCGAGAGGGCCATTACATGATTAGTCGGAGGAGGCTACCATTGAAGAATATTCTTAAGTTACATCTATTCAGAGGTGAAGGATGTGCACCTTATTTATTTCACTTTGAATTCGGAAGAGGCTGACGTTGACTGATATTCTTAAGTCACATCTATTCGGAGGTGAAGGATGTGAACCCTATCTATTGCACTTTGAAGTCTTAAGAGGCTGACGTTGAAAGATATTTTTAAGTCACATCTATTCGCAGGTGAAGGATATGCACCCTATCTATTCCACGTTGAAGTCGGAGGAGGCTGACATTGAAAGATATTTTTAAGTCACATCTATTCGGAGGTAAAGGATATGCACTCTATCTATTCTACAGAGAAGTCAGAGGAGGCTGACGTTGAAAAATATTTGTTAAGTCACTTCTATACGGAGGTGAAGGATTTGCACCCTATATATTCCGCGTTGAAGTAGGAGGAAGCTGATATTGAAAGATATTTTTAAGTCGCATCTATTTGGCGGTGAAAGATGTGCACCCATCTATTCTACGTTGAAGTCGGAGGAGGCTGACGTTGAAATATATTTTTAAGTCGCATCTATTTAGAGGTGAAGGAAGTGCACCCTATGTATTCCATGTTGAAGTCGGAGGAGGCTAACGTAGAAAGATATTTTTAAGCTGCATTTATTCGGAGGTGAAGGATGTGCTCCTTGTCCAATCCATATTGAAGTCGGAGGAGCCTGGCGTTGAAGGATATTCATATTACATTACCGGAAGTGGCAGTGTTCACATATATCCTATCGATGAATTATCATATGTCCTACCGATGGATATGCATTTATTTTGCCCAAAGATCCTACCGATGGATCATATTCATTCGTCCTACCGATGGACATACATTCATATCCTACCGATGGATTATCTTCATACGGTACGATTTTTTTACTTGGATGTTTATGCTTTGTTAGATCCAGGGGCTAGTCTTTCCTTTGTAACTCCTTATATAGCAGTGAACTTCGGTGTCAGTCCAGAAACTCTTTCAGAACCATTTTCAGTCTCTACTCCAGTAGGTGACCCAGTTATAGCTAGAAGGGTATACAGAAATTGCCCTGTCTCAGTCTTTTAGAAAGTCACCTCAACAGATCATGTAGAGTTAGAAATGGTAGACTTTGATATCATTCTAGGCATGGATTGGTTACATTCTTGTTATGCCTCAATCGATTGTAGAACCAGGGTTGTTCGGTTTTAGTTCCCAAACGAACCAGTCTTAGAATGGAAGGGTAGTAGCTCAGTGACTATGGGTCGATTCATTTCTTACCTTAAGGCCAGAAAGATGATTTCCAAGGGGTATATCTATCATCTTGTTCGGGTTAAGGATTCAAACTCTGAAATCCCAACTCTTGAGTCAGTTCCTGTAGTCAGTTAGTTTCCATGAGTGTTTTCAGAAGATCTTCCTGGAATTCTTCCCGAAAGGGAAATAGACTTCGGAATTGTTCTCCTTCCAGATACCTAGCCTATTTTTATTCCTCCTTACAGAATGGCTCCAGCTGAGCTTAAGGAATTGAAAGAGCAGTTGAAAGACCTTCTAGATAAAGGCTTCATCAGACCTAGTATTTCGCCATGAGGTGCTCCAGTGTTATTCGTGAAAAAGAAAGATGGGTCTCTCAGGATGTGTATTGACTATTGGCAGTTGAACAAAGTCACAATTAAGAATAAGTACCCTATCCCTAGGATTGATGACTTGTTCGACCAACTTGACGGTGCTAGTCATTTTTTGATAATAGAACTCAGATCGAGTTATCATCACCTCAGAGTCCGAGATAGTGACATCCCGAAAACAGCCTTCAGAACTCGGTATGGTTATTATGAATTTGTAGTTATGTCTTTTGGACTAACCAATGCTCCTGCAACTTTTATGGATTTAATGAATAGGGTTTTCAAGCAATATTTGGACTTGTTCGTTATCGTCTTTGTTGATGATATCCTCATTTACTCTAGTAATGAGGAAGAACAAGCGACTCATTTGATGGTTTTCATGCAAACTGTCAAAGATCGCCAGTTATTCGCTAAGTTTAGAAAATGTGAGTTTTGGTTGCAATCTGTTGCTTTCCTTGGTCATATATTATTTAGCAAAGGGATCCCAGTGGATTCTCAGAAGATTGAGGCAGTAAAGAAATGGCCCAGACCCACCTCTCCTACAGATATTAGAAGTTTCTTGGGTTTGGCTGGTTATTACAAAAGGTTCGTGGAATGATTTTCATCCATAGCTTCTCTATTGACTAAGTTGACTCAGAAGAAGGTTATGTTCCAGTGGTCATATGAGTGTGAGAAGAGCTTCGCAAACTGAAAACTAGGTTGATTACAGGTCCTGTTTTGACTCTACCAGAGGGTTCAGACGGTTATGTGATCTATTGTGATGCATCCAGAATCGGCCTAGGTTGTGTGTTGATGCAGCGAGGAAAGGTTATAGCTTATGCTTCTAGACAGCTTAAGGTGCATGAGAAGACCTACACGACTCATGACCTCGAGCTTGCAGTTGTGGTGTTTGCCCTAAAGATTTGGAGACATTACTTGTATGGTGTTCACGTAGATGTGTTCACAGACCATAAGAGCCTCCGGTATATGTTCACCCAGAAAGAGTTGAATCTTCGTCAGAGGAGATGCTAGAATTCCTCAAAGACTATGATATGAATGTTCTTTACCATCCTGGTAAGGCCGATGTTGTAGCTGATACTCTTAGCAGACTATTTATGGGTAGTGTAGCGCATGTTGAGGAAGAAAGGAAGGAATTAGCGCAGGATGTTCACCGGCTTGCTCGCCTAGGAGTTTGCCTTATGAACATCTAAGATGTTGGTGTAACAATTCAGAATGGGTCAAAATCTTCATTGGTAGCAGGGGTTAAGGAGAAACAAGACAGTGACCCTATATTGCTTCAGTTGAAGGGTACAGTTCACCAGCAGAAAGTTAAGGTTTTCTCCCAAGGGGGAGATGGTGTGCTTCGCTACCAGGGTCGTTTATGTGTTCCTAATATGGATGAGTTGAGACAGCAGATCCTTACAGAAGCCCATAACTCCAGGAATTCTATTCATCCAGGTGCAAATAAGATGTACCGTGATCTGCGGCAAGTCTTTTGGTGGAATTACATGAAGAGGGATATAGCAGATTTTGTGGCTAAGTGCTTGAATTATCAGCAGGTGAAGGTAGAACATCAGAAACCAGGAGGTATGACTCAAGAGATTAACATTCCTACATGAAAGTGGGAAGTGATCACCATGGACTTCATTACGGGTTTACCTCGTACTCGCAGATAGCATGATTCCATTTGGGTAATAGTAGACGGAGTTACTAAGTCCGCTCACTTTTTGGCTGTCAAGACTACAGATTCGACAGAGGACTACGCCAAGCTTTACATTAGTGAGATAGTCAGATTGCATGGGGTTCCTTTGTCGATCATATCAGATAGAGGTCCTCAGTTTACCTCTCATTTCTGGAAGTCATTTCAGAAAGGTCTTGGTACCCAGGTAAATCTCAGCACAACATTTCATACACAGACGGATGGTTAGACAGAATGTACCATTCAGACTTTAGAGGACATGTTGAGAGCTTGTGTGCTCGATTTCAAGGGAAGTTGGGATGATCACCTTCCTCTAATAGAGTTCGCCTACAATAATAACTATCATTCCAGTATTCAGATGGCCCCTTATGAGGCATTGTATGGGCGTAGATGTAGACCTCCAGTTGGTTGGTTTGAGGTAGGTGAAGCAGCCTTGATAGGGCCAGATTTAGTTCATGAGTCTATGGAGAAAGTTCAGTTCATCAGAGATAGACTTAAGACAGCTCAGAGTCGCCAGAAGTCCTATGCATATGTAAGGAGAAGGGACTTGGAGTTCCAAATTGATGATTAGGTTTCCCTAAAGGTTTCACCTATGAAAAGAGTGATGAGGTTGGGCAAGAAAGGGAATCTCAGTTATATATATGTAGGCCCTTACAAGATCTTGAAATGGGTTGGTAAAGTGGCTTATGAGTTAGAGCTGCCAGCAGAACTAGAAGCAGTCCATCCGGTATTTCACATTTCCTTGTTGAAGAAGTGTGTGGGTGATCAAGCATATGTAGTGCCATTAGAGAGTGTGGTTGTGAAGGATAGCCTCACTTATGAAGAGGTGCCATTTGAAATCCTTGATCGTCAGGTTCGTAGCTTGAGGAATAAAGAAGTCGCTTCAGTTAAGGTTTTGTGGAGGAGTCAGTCTGTAGAGGGAGCTACTTGGGAAGCAGAAGAAGCCATGAAGGCCAAGTATCCTCATCTCTTTCCTTCCGATTCCATTCCATCTTGAGGTAATCGTTCCTCTCCAGTGTCTCAGTTTACTCTTGCATGAATTCAGTCTTAGTATCATGTTGCTTCAGTTATACTTGCATTTTCAGCGTAATTGCATGTTCTTGGAGCTCAGTTCAGTCAGAAATAAGTTTTAGCACTTAGTTGTAGGGATTTCAGCTCCTTCCCTCCATTCTCAGCTTGTTTAGACTCCATTCGAGGATGAATGTTCCCAAGGGGTAGATATTGTAAGACCTCGGAAATCAGACTTAGAAAACTGCAGCAGAAAAACACCAGAAACAGTGAACCACGGCAGGGTTCACGGACCGTAAAAGGGACCACGGTCCATTGACCTGCTCGTGGAATCACACCCTCCTAGCAGTGGACCACGTAGCCCTTCACGGGCCGTGGACCACCACACAAGCCGTAATGGTGCTCGTGGGAGCCAGGCAGAGTTCACCAGGCCTAGGCGTCAGACCACGGGGCCCTTCACCGGCCATGGTGGTGCCCGTTAAAGGCCACCCCAGAACCAGTAGCTACTAGACGAAGGACCACGACCAGCTTCATGGTCCGTGGTACCTTTGACGGCCCGTCAAAGGGGCCGTGGTTGGTTGCGTCATGTTTTAAGTCAGGGGTCGTTTGGTCTTTTCCCCTATGTATTGGACCCCTAAACTACGTCGTTTAACCCCTAAACTACGTGGTTTTGGTCAGTTTTAGCCTAGAAACTAAATTAGAACCTAACCTAATCAATCATTCATCAAAATTCATAAGACTTAGAACGCAGAAAGAAGAACGAGTCGACCAAACCCTCTCTAAGAACGCAACAACGTTTCTTCAGTTCCAGCCCCGAAATCAAAAGACTTCTCCGTGAAATTTGTCACCAGGTATGTGGGATTTCACTAGTGGGTTCCTTTCACCCATTAGGTCCCTAGAATTTAGTCTAATTCTTGATTCCCTTCATATTATCTAGACCTAGGGTTTTCTTAAATGTTAGAAATTGTTGGGTTTTAGGTTTTATAATGATCCAAATCAGAGTATCATATTGTTGCTTAGTTCCTTGCATGATATTCAGAAACCTAGTGGTGTAGATTCGTTTAGTTCATGAATTACACTAGCTAGGCCAGTTTAAACAGATATACATGCCTCAGATATTGAATGTCTCATTATTAGTAGTACAATGTTGCATTTTCAGTTAGCATGTCAGAATCTCGAGCTATCCAGTTTATTTCAATTTTGTTGTAATTTACACATTTTATTGGGAGTATGCTTAACACCGAGTTGGACTAGGGTCAGTCATCCTCATAGTCCCAGAACTACGTGCCCCGTAGGTTTATAAGTCCCCTCTATGGGCATTACATTTAGTGATCACACCAGTCATGCCTCTATACCATTGGCAAGGTATATTGGGTCCTCTCGATGGGGCGTATACATCGGACTCCACGTTTTTACTTGGTTTTATGTCAGTTATTAGTAGCTCCCACAGTCAGACTCTAGTGCATTGACCAGGTTCCCAGTTATATTTCAGTATTCAGTTTCAGCATGTTATGTACTTGGTCATTGCATTCAGTTTAGTTCATAGATTCAGTATCTTTTCAGTATATTCATCATGTTCAGATTTTATTATTGCTCAGTATGCTTTACTTCAGTTATATGCTTCTTTCGCTTTATCCTATCCTCCATGCTCAGTACCTTTCAAGTACTGACGCATACTCTGCGCTACATCTTCTCGTGATGTAAGTTCAGGTCCTCTGTATCCAGATCATGCGTAGATCGGTTCTCGATCTTCAGTTCAGCAGCTTCAGTGGTGAGTCCTCATTCTTCGAGGACAATAGCCATGTGTTTTCAGATTTAGTCATTTACTTTCAGTTTCAGTTTTTACTAGAGTTAGCTGAGGACATGTCCCAGCAACTTTAGTCAGTTAGAGGCTTATTTCAGACATAGTTTAGATTCAGCTTTAGTTTGAGTTTGATCTTCCAGTATTATTAAACTCTCATTCAGTATTTTATATATTCAGACTCAGATTGGGTATTCCCCATCATTTAGTTATCTCATTCTTTTAAGCTTCCGCATAGTATTTCTTTTAAGTATGCTTATGATATGTCAGCTCAGGGTTAGCTTAGGGTTACTCGTGATCTTAGATCCCGTGTTTACGCCAAGGGGGTAGCCTCGGGGCGTGACACCACCGATGGACATGTATTTATTTTGTCCAAAAATATCCTACCGATGGATCCTTCTCATTATTTCTATCAATGGACAAACAGTTATAGTGCAAAATATCCTACCGATGGATTCTCATGCATCCTACCGATAGACATGCTTTTATTTTGCCAAATATTATATCAATGGATTCACATTTGTCGTATCAAATGGACTGACAATCATTTTATCACCACACTTATATTTTGTCGATAGATATATTTATCTTTTTAATAAACTTACACCACACTTCAACAATCAGACGAAGGTTGTTAACATGCATGGATTTTAAAGCAAGAATGACTTCGAATAACCAAGATAATAGCGTATCCACAAAAAACATGCAAAGAAGATGGTAGAAACAATCGAAAGGGATGCTACCCATTCTTTAAATTATGCCCTACTATTGAATTTTATCTTGGTTTTTTCGAGAACATCCAAAAGGATGCTTCTCAATTAAACCACAAGTGTGGACTACGTCGACAAGGACGCAACACAACGTGAAACCCTTTGATAATAAATTCATGAGCGACTTCAATCACATTCAAACCACACTTTTATATGAAGGTCATGTGTTCGACCTAAATTGGATTTGTCAATTTTCTTTGTCTATGATTTCTTTCATCAATCATATCCAACAAAAGGGACAGTTGTAGACATTTTGGCCTAACATTTTCAAAATTCATAACTTATAAGTTTTATTCATTTAATAGTTCAAAATATATTTTTTAAATAAATTTATCGATACTTATCCTTATTTCCCAAAATTTTAGGATTTTTGTCAATTATTTTTTATTACATTTGTTTTGTCACAATTGGTTGAATATGCTCATATATTTGTTCAGTTTGATTAAATCATAATTTTTTGTTAAATTGCATTTCTTACATGTCATTCATTTCATTCGTTACACAAGTTAATATTCATTTTATTTACTACTTTCTTAATATTCATTTTATTTACTACTTTTTTAATATTCATTTTGGTCTTTTTAGCACAATCTAGAAATACCTTTAAATAAGGATAAGAATTATATACACAAATATTTTATTAATCAACTATTTTGGGCCACAGTCTCGAGCCCACGATTTGAGCCCATTGTATAACTATTCCCTATTTAAGTTTTTATTAGGTCAAAAAATAAAGTGGGTGGTGGGAAATTTTCAAGAAGAGAAAAACCCTAAAATATTTTTCTATCCTATTCTAAAAGAACATCCACCACCCAAAGCCCCTATTTTTTTCTGGTGACAACCAGCCAAAACCACCATCAATAACCCTTAAACAACCTCCCTCGCGCCATTGAAACAACCATTAAACAACCAAACAACACATCTTCTCCATCGCCAAACAACCACCGCTCAACCCACTGCTCCACCAATCAACCACCCAACAACCCCAAACTTGCTTCCATTTTCATTCACCAAACAACCCGGCCCGGGGGGGGGGGGGGGGGGGGGGGGGGGGGGGGGGGGGGGGGGGGGGGGGGGGGGGGG